>JADDOH010007866.1:0-30021 GCA_016648135.1 Agrypnia vestita | reverse complement strand
GGAATCATTGGATGGGGAGGGGCGTATAATAACATCACAAACACAGTGAAAGTTATCCAAAGATCAATTATAAAAGTAACATTAAAAAAAAAGAAAAACCTCTACACAATTACTTTTCTCTAAATTCCAAGTTCCAAAATTAGAGAATGTTTACAAAAAAACGTCAATTATACAACTAATTAAAGAAAACATAACTGCTAAATTTGAAAAAAATACATCATTAAGATTCAAAAATAATTTTAACATCCCAAAATATAATACCAAACTGTGTCAACAAAACTACATATACTTGGGCATAAAAAACTTCAATAACCTACCTACAGATATTAAGAAAATCGATGACTTACAACAATTAAACAAAAAAATAAACCAACACTTTAGATCGATACAATTTGACAATGCATAGCAAGACATAATAGCTAAGGAACAAATAAGCCAAATCCAAAATAAACTAATAAAGTGTAAGCCCCTCACCAAGCACATGAGCGCGTCTCATTTTTGGAGAGGCAAAGCAATAAAATAAAATGTATCTAAGTAGATTGTAATAGACAAATGTATTATGATTTAAATGTAGTTTTAATATTAAATAAATAAAAAATATATATATATATATATATAAAAAAAATATGACCACAATGAAGACATTATACTTTTCATATGTCCGGTCTATAGTCGAATATGCCTCTCAAGTTTGGAATCCTAGATACAGCATCCACATTGACAGGATTGAAAAAGTACAGAGTCGATTCCAGAAATATTTAAACCTTCTTAGCTATCGAACTCAAACTAGTTTCGCTGAGTCTTCGAACTTCTTTAACATTCGACCCTTACATACTCGAAGACATATAAACAACGTCATTTTCCTCTAAAAACTAGCAAATTCAAAAGTAGACTGCCCTGACCTACTTAGTCGACTTCCCATTCGAGTGCCATCTAGATCTACCAGAACTGACGTCATATTCTATCTCTCACACTACCACACAAACGCCAAACAGAACTCATTCTTCTACAGAGCCTCATCATATTTTAACACATTCTTCAGTTAACTCGATATCTTCAACACGACAAGATTAAATCACACATCTAACACATTGCGTAACCCCACACGGCCTTTAAACATAACTAATCTTTATCACACAGATCTTATTCCTTACCCTACATTCCCTCTACTAATCCATGTCCCCCTCCTTCCTCTCCCCCTGGAAATAAATTTACCGTACTTTCTTCACGTATTAATCTATTTTTATATCTTTTTTAAAAAAACTCCTTCTTTGATCTTTTTATTGAATTTCTTAAATATATCTTCTTATTCTCATGTATACAATACATCGTATTCTAAATAGGGTAATTAAGTGAATTCATGTAATTGGCTTAATATTATTATTATATCATATGTTCTTAATGTAAAATTAGCTGTTTGAATTCAAAATAAAAAAAAAAAAAATAAAAAAAAAAAATCCCCTCTGGACGACGTCCATCGGGAAGACCTCCGAAAAGATGGAGGGATAGCTGGACCTCGTCATCCCAGGAGGCGTAGTTTTCTGTAGCACAGAACAGATCTAGTAAAAAAAAAAAAAAAGAAATTACTAACGACTTACCTTACTTACCTTACTTACTTACCATCACGTGTTTTCTCCGCGGGAATGGGCAAAGAGGATGGAGCGCCACACTCTTCTGTCCTTCATCATCATCATCATTCTTGGCACTACAACCCTTGGTGGGTCTTGGCCTCCTCAATAATTTTCCTCCACTCATCTCGGTCTAGTGCCAGCTCTCTCCAGTTTCGAAGCTCTAAGACAGAGATATCTTTGAGGACGTTGTCACTCCATCTTAATTTTGGCCTTCCTAAGCTCCTTCGCCCTATTGGCCTCGAGTTCAGCAGGAACTTTGGTGCTTGATGCTCGGACAATCTCTCCACATGACCCCTTCTTCTTCTGTCCTCGGACTAATATTTCAAGGGTTTTAGTTTATTTTACTGCAATTGCTTACTCTGTGTTGTCGACGACGTTTTTGTTGGAAAACGGGTCTGCCGGCATGGCTGACGGTGCAGCCCGGCCGGGAGGCGGCCCGGCAGCGTGAACTCGGTATAAAGCAAAACAAATAGTCCGGCGTGGACTGTGCAGGCCTGGTGCGTGAGTCGTGACCGGGGCTCACCCACGACGGACCCCCCCCCCCCCTCACCCCGCACCGCCGCGACGTGCCCCCGCTCCAGATCATCTCCCGCAGTTGGCACGTACGGGCTGATTTGGTCATCATCCGACCATGCCTGCCTCCTGCCTCCAGTGTTATTATGTATCTGCGCGAAGATTAACTCTCGAGCAACGTTTAGAACACGCTTAGTATCGATCGGAGCAACAATCGTATCGAATTTTAATGAAAAGTTAATAACGATATCATAAAAAACTAACCTTTTATTATACTCCCTTTCTCATTGAAACAGGTTTCGCGCCTACTCCACGCGTTGGGCTCGAAAATTAAACAATATATAAATCGTTAAAATATCGAAAAATCCAAAATTATACTATAATTATTAAGTTTTTTAAACGAAAATTTGATCATCGCCACGAGTCTGTCTGCAAAGTTTCAGCTCGATTCGATCACGGGAAAAGGGTTAAAAATCGTTCCAAAGTTTTTTCGTCGGACAAGCAACCAACCAACCAGACGCTACGAGTTAAAATAAAGGTAGTAAAAAAAGTAACCCATAAAAACCAAAAATTTTTCGTCCGATAAGCAGACAAGACGACAAGTAGACAAGCAGACACGAGTTAAAAGAAAGGGAATAAAAAAGAGACAATTGATTTATTTTACAGTTCTAAGAGCGATCACAGTATATGCACATTGCATAAGTCAATAATATCAAAGCCGTAGGGCGCTTTCTTCTTGATCAAGGGAAGTAATATTGGTTTTAAAACTCTCTGTTATACATACTGCCCCACTAAGCTTAAAGGCAGTATCTCCATTAAACTAATTACTGAGTAAATCAAACAAACGTTAATGTAGCAATTTCTATCATTCAAATGAATATTCATTTATTTTTTCGCTCAGTCAATACATATTGAATTAATACAGATAAAAAATAATATTTTATTATTTTTTGAGGTATTTAAATATAGTTTAAACCTTAAAATTGCAAATAAGCTACATGTTACATACCCCAGATAGATAATGCATATAAAAAATGCTTGTTTTAATATTTTGATAGAAATACGGAACACGCTATTATCAGAAAGCAAGTATCAGAAAGATTAAAATATGACCTCAATTATCCAAAAACATTAAAAAAATCATTTTCAAAAAGAATTTCAAAAATAATGGATTTACTGCCTTTTGGTTTAGTGGGGCAGCAGAGTTACCATGGTCCAGCATAATTGTATACTCCTTGCTTTTGATTTTATTGACATGTGCATATACTACTTATTATTATTAAATGTAATAACATTTAATAATGTAGAAACCGAGCGTAGAGATGTTTAATATAACATTTCTACGTTCGGTTTATGGAAATAATTTAATGAAAGTGACGACGGAAACGCGTAACAGGAAGCAGGAATGAAAAAATGTTCCGATTTCGAATTAATTAATTTCATTCGGCAGATTCAACTTTAATCAAAACATTAGGCGTCGGAAGAAAATGTCAAATTTGATGAATTAGGATTATCTTGAATTTGGATTTTCAAATATCTCTGGATATGGATTTATCTGTTATTGGTTTAGAAAAAAAAAAGTTCGATAAAAATAATATTTTCTAAATCATGACAAAAAAAATTGTTGCAAAGATTTTTACCTTAAATTAAGCGATTTAATAATACCTATTAAGGAAAAATAAAAATATAATCTTCTTCAAAAAGAGAAAAATAATTTTGTGGTGACATTACTACTATAATTAATAAAAATTAACTTTGTTTTCACCACTTTTGTATTGAAAATATCAACATGTTTCAGAGCCAATGGCCCCTTCGTCAGGATACAATTGCATATTAATAAATAAAAAATAAAAAAATAAAGTATAGACAGCCAAATTTAATTTATTAATTATACCCAGCGATAAAATTTATATATGAGAAATTAATTCCTCTAATTCCTTAGAAGTATATGTAGCAAATCCATTTATGATAGAGTAAAGAATGAAGATATTTTGAATGAATGTAAAGCTGATCTTAGCATAATTAATGTTTATTTACTATGAACACTTTTTCTTATTTCCAAAATTTGTAATTTATCAAACTGTGATTCTGCATAATTTGTATGTAAAATTTGTAAACCCTTATTAATATCAAAATAATGGTCCATAGCCAAAATATTGTTAGAAAATTCGGAATAATTATTGCTCATTAAACACCTCAAGTGTTCCTAACTAATGTTCTTACTAACTAACTAACCATCACGCCGTTTCCCTGTAGGGGTAGGCAGACAAGACAGAATGGCATATTCTTCTACTTTGGCACACCATTGTTGTTTCAGCTACATTCATACATCTTCTCATGCAAGAATTACGGTTGTTGAGACTTTTAACAGGGCCATCCTCTAATACTTGTAGTATTTGATGATGACAGGTCTTTCGCGGACGCTCCCTGTTCCTGTTGCCTTCAACACTCGCCCCATATATTTTCTTAACCACCCTTTCCTCGATCATACGTTCTACAAGACCAAAAAATCTCAGCACTCCTATCTTTATTCTGTCTGCCACACTACAGCCAGTATTACATTCACTTATAATTTGTTCATTCCTCACTCAATCGACCGAAGATTTTCCACATATGCGCCTTAGTGGTCGCATTTCCACCGCATTTAGTCTACTTTCATTCCTTTTTTGCCAATACCAGGATTCACTTCCATACATCAGAGTTGGCACTAGAACGCCATTATGTACCGCTAGTTCGACAGGTTCTTATTGGCCATAATGGGATTCAGAGCACCATTTACTTTGTTACCCGCAGTCACTCTCCTTTCTATTCTTACCGATAGTGGCGAAATATACAAGTACGGCTTTTCTAATGTTCTAACGAGTTCAATAAGTGTTACCCAGCGATAAATAAAGATTTCATAGTAGATTGATAATTCGTCAAATAGTGCATTGATTGAATTCGTTTTATGTGGCTTTGAATAAGTTAGTCATTAATTTATTAATAAATCGCTAATTAATTTCCAGTATTTTCATTTGCGTCCCGCAGCCACGACCCGTGACAATACATTGTAAATTAGAGATAAAACATGAATTTGATGGCGTTGTCGGATTGTAGGCCAACAGTGAAGAATGCGAGAAGTTGAGATGTGATCGAATTTTTGAGGTAAAGTTGAAACGGAAACATACATTTGGAAGGCGTTTCAGTTTGTTGAGATACTCTATAACTCTATGTTAACAACCAGATAACACACTTTATTAGAAGTGTGGATGCTACAAATTAATTCTCCTTTTGTTTATTTTCCATAAGATTTTTTCTAGATTTTAGTCTTCGTCACATTAAATCTTGTAATAAACCTAATCTCAAAACTCAAACCCTGAAAAATTTGGCAGATAGATGTATTCCGGATGACAATACAATAATCATTCATTAATTTTACAAAATCATTTAGATCATTAAAAAAACAAATTAAAATGTTGACCTGTTATTAAACATTCACTCTGGCTATAAGATAAGTTAGTATAGTTATAAAATTAAATCAATTAAAACAAACGCGTATATTGCAAAGTAGCAGCTTTATTTCTATACCCCTTCATATACACATTCATTCAAGATATACTTACCAACCTTATTACATTATACGATGATATAAATAGGTTATAACATGATAATGTAATGTGATGTACCTAGTGTATAATTTTATTTATTTATCAATTTAGTTTGTACAGCAGATAGATACAATAATTTTTATAAAATAAATTACATTTTATTGCATTCCATTTCACTCATCATAATATGAGCCAATAGCTCGAATTTATGGGAGGAGTATTTACAAGCGAAATAGAAGAATAAGTTTTTACTAAACAGAAACCATTTGAAACATGTAGGCAATGTTACAATATATCGCAGTCTAAATTCAAGGATTTAACTTCCTTCTTAAACTGCTCGTATTTTGAAAAGTTTCTTTCTTGAAATTTGTTTTGTGACAAAAATGTATTGCACCATTTAATATGTATGTATAGTGATGTTGTGTCATGGTGGTTTTTAAAGTTGGTATTTTTATTTGCCCCTTTGTTCTACGTCAACTACTTATATAGTCTAAGGGGTGGGATGTATTTATGAAATAATCTTTAAAATTTTGGCATAGATATAAAAATTAAATTTTTTCAAATTTCTGACAGTGCATTTACCAAGGGCGTGCAGTGAAGATATTGAAACATGACACTCACGTAAGCGTATAATTGAAAAAAAAAATATTTGTAACATTTATATCACCATTATTATCATATTATTCAAATTTTAACCTAACATAATATTACGTCGCATAAATATTTTATTTAGATGTTTTTTTTCCACAATATATGTCTGTATAAAATTCATGCTTTAATGTAGGTACTCACTGCAAGCGCCTGAAATTTACTGTTTTAAAATTGCAACTTCCGACGAAAAAGTTCCCATGTGGAGAAAATTGTCATTTCATTCTACCAACAACATGCATCAAATGAAAGACATCGGAAAATTAAATAAAGTAAAGGAATATTATTATTTCCTAGGAATGCAGTTGATGTAAAAGATGTCTTGAGTGATGTAATTTCTGTCTCTAATCATTCCATTGCAACCTTTAAGATTTGTTTTGTTTTGCAATTTTTTAAATAAGTAAATAAAAAGTCTAAATAACAAAAAAAATAATTTAAATTGTATGTCGTAAGCCCTATAAATCTCCAAAAACTTCCGTACCTACTTACACATAAATAATTTCGTCTCTGTGAATAATATATAATATATCTTGGTGAATGAAGATTCCTTTGGGGACAAAAATCCAGTAATTGTGTTATATTGTGTAATATTGTGGATATAAAAACTGATCTTAAATGTGTTATTCTAGTGTATAATATGTTAATAACTTCTTCAGTATAAGTAAAATGAATTTGTGGCAATATTATCGATATAATTAATAAAAATATTCTTTGTTTTCACCTCTACTATGGTAGAGGTTAATTCTTTACAACTCTTTGGTGCTAAGTAGACTCGAGAGTGGCTCGATGATTTGGGGGCCACATGAGCTTAACTGCTCTCTTATGGTAAAGTACAAAATTGTTTCTAAGATATCTCTACATGAGAGAGTACGGGCATTATCCTTATCCTTACTTCGATTATTGATTTTTAATTTTTGGTATATATCGTATTCTGATGAATGGACCATTGACCCCGAAACGTCTTAGTATTTTCAACAAATTTGTGGAGATAACAAAAAATATTCTCATTAATTACATATGTTCATACATCGGATGAATGTCATATACACATAAAAATAGAGAAAACTAATTACCTGTGGCGATATCTGTAAACTGGTTAACGGGGATAACAAATTTCAACCAAAGATAGCGTAAGCGTAAGTAAAAGTGAAACGTGGTACATAAATAACAATATACAGGCTTCAAAAATTTGATAGGAACGGAATCGTGAACGTTGAATTGTAAGCCAGCCAATGACAGATTGTAAACCCTGTAAATACCCAAAGACTTCCATACCTATTTCCTCATATATATATTTTCGTCTGTGTGAGACATCTATAATTTATCTTGAAAAATGATAACGTTGAACCCGCCGACCTTTGCACCAGTAGGCAAGCTCGCGTCCATTGCTCTGCCAATCGATTGGAGCGCAAGATAAGATTGAAATAAATTAACACTTTTGGGCCAATCGGTGGACGGAATCTTCGCTCGACCGCTACTCGGGCTGAGGTAACAATTATTATTGGTGAACAATTTCCAAGTCGTGATTTACTTCCTAGCGAGTAAATATTGCGCACTATTTATTCAAAGGTCAAAGAACAAGATGTGGCTGGAGTCATCCGGACGGCAGAATTCGATCTGGAGCAGGTTGGATCCGCGGGTTTACAATGAAATGCATTTTATCTTAATAATACCTCGCTTTACTCCCGGCTGTGCTTGACTTTTGGATTTTTTAACCTTTGGTTTCTACATGTAAAGGTGTTGGCGCGTATATGTGAAGGTTTTAGAATGAATTTACTTGAACAACTTGAAATCAACAAACGCACAAATGATCAAAATACAACTCTATTAAATAGTCAACAAAAAATGATCTTCTCTTCATTTCTTAATATTTTTAAGAAACCCAAAACCACGGCCATAAATAAAAAATATATTTGATGTGATGATCTCGTTAGTGTAAATAAAATAAAAACTAAATAGAGGCACTTTCAAAATAATTCAGAAAACAGAAAACGGGGAATTTTGATAATTAAGCGTAACATAGAATTTTATAAACCGGGATTTTTTTTCCTAGGAAAAATATATCTTAATATAGGGCTTCACCGAAAACATCTAATTATCCGTAGGGGAAGGGATAATTTAAACCTTATAAATAAGTCGATTATAGGTCTGTTTGATAATGGCCTTACAGGTGTTCTCATCTACAGGTGAGAATATAAAAAATGTTTACATTTTCACCTGTAGATATAAACTGAAATGGAGCGAATTATTCGTGCCGTATTGTGAATAGATTGTAATCAATCCATCTGAAATTTTGACCGTCCAGCATAAATTTTGTTACAGTGATCCACATCCTTTGACTCCTTCGATTTTCGATGGTTTCCAGCATGGTTTTCTTTTATTGCACTCCTCAGAGCCTCCGTAAATCTTTTCGTCCAACTTCTCCGACACCATACCTCGAATGCGTAAACCTTTGTTGCACCCTCTCGGGTCTATCTTCCAGGATTCTGTACTGTTCTGGATATAAGTTTTGATGAATTGCTTCTCTACATTTCTGTTCATACATGTAAAGAATTTTATATTGGACGTTGGCGGCTCTCGTAGTCCAGCATGACACTGGCTTCTCATATCGAGGGTAACGGATTCGATTCCCGATGAGGCCAGAAAATGTTTTTGTGATGTGTTTCCCTATTGAAATTAAGCTTCATGCGCTATTCTAGCGATAAAATTTTTAAAACATGGTGTTTTGCCGTTATTAATTCCAAGTTCGACTACATATTCATACACATAAAAAAAGGAAATATGTATACTCACGTAGATATTCATATACACAGTTTCAGATATTTTTCTTTAATGGCTTATTTTATGAAAATTAAAAAAGATTGCATTAATATCTACACTTTAATAGTGAATACTTAAAAAATTTCTATACAGAATACACTATGTTATCCACCACGCCTCCAGTCGGCGTGCTGATTACTTTTAGTTTTTTAAAATGTTATAATAAAGATTATTTTAATATGACTACACTAAATTAATATTGTAAAATACCCACGTTGAGTTATTTGTCACTACAATAGATTCGAAGCTGTCCCACCAGTAGGTATATTTTACTACAAATGCCACAGCAATCAATAATATTGTAATAAAGATGCTTAGAAAAATAGTCGCAGTTTGCTAGGAATCGTAAATATCAATCTAAGAAAATATAATACAGATATATAATAATTCCCAGAGATACGTGAGTTAAGAATTGCCTTATAAAATTCCTGAATAATAGCATCAAATAATTACTTCTAGATAATAATACATATATATGGATCTATTAACTGAGTACAATAGTATGTATTATATAAATAAGTCAAAAGCGTAACATTGTTGGTTCATTATTATTCTTCTCCATTGTATTTGTTTGGTTCTGTAGGTTTGCAAGCCTGGAGTTGACAGAGAGGAGCAAAAAAAGATTGACAAATGCAATTACGACAGGATTAAGAAAGCATAGACTTGACAAGAATGTTGAGCTGATCTTAGCGAAAGTAGTGAATAGGATAAAAAATAGTAGCTTAAGTGGTTTGGTCATTAATATGGCTTGAACACGTCTTGCGAATGCCAGGAGAGCGGCTTAGAGAAATGTCAAGACATCTGTCAAACATCAAAATTGACATTAATATCCGAAATTTTTTAAAAACTTTGTCGTTTAATTGATATTTATTAAAATGTAATTTTTAATATTGTTAGGAAAGAAAATTCATGGAAAACCTTACATACATACGAAACAATATGACGTACCAATAAGAAAACAGCTGAGTCTTTTGGCGATTTCAACAATCTTTTCAGGGAAGGAACGACTAGCAAAAGAACATGTCGAGAGTGGTTTTTTCGCTTCAAAGCTGGTGATATCAAATTCCAGCTTAGACGACATATTAGGAAAAGGTTGGTTATCGAATTTTAATGACCAGGCCCTTCTAGCAGCTGTGAAAGTGAATGAAAGTTGCACCACTAAGACACCAGACTCTTTTCGGCAGCGTATTCGACCGTCTTCCAAGCAAATTGGAAGCAATAGGTATACCCCTTTCCATTTAAGAAATACAATCGAACTAGTATGTGTAAGTCGTGCATAAGAGGTACATTGTTTCATTGTGTTGGTGTTTATCCCCGTGAATAATAACACAACGAAGCAATGTGCGTTGTAGGTACGTACGGCTTACACATACTAATGCGATTGTCTTTCGTAAATGGAAAGAGGTCTAATTGATGTTGATGGTGAGTACGCCGCCGAATGAAAATTGTGTAATATATTTTGAGTTTTGTTTTTGTTTATGTTACAATATAATTATTAAAAAACGTCGGATATTTATGTATAAATCTAATATTTACTAACGTATCTATTTTAATGATAGTTATTTATTTATTAATATATTGAATTATTTTAACTGTATCTCAATTTATGAACGACTCCTGTAACATTATAATTTTGAATCAGGAGGCAGGAGAATAAACAGTAAACAAAAAAGTGAGAAACGAAGCATGAAAATAATAAGCACATAATAAATAAATAAAATAATAAGCAAATAATACAAATAACTTTTAAAGCAACACCCAAACATCGCAATCTTGATAGTATTTGAACTCAAATTTAATATATCAATACTGATATGTGCGGTTCATTAGCTCATTACAAAACCTACTTGCTCGTAAAATCAAGCTATTCCCCTGCGATCTCGTATGATATTTCGGAATCGAAAAAGGATGCGACTATCGTGTTAAATACTGAGGGATCCTGATGCTAATTTTTTCCGTATGGACAGTAAGTTTTGGCAGATTAATTTTATAAAAAAAAAATTATGTCGGAATATTTTCTTCAAGTTAAGTTTCAATGAGTGTAGGAGAGGTATAGGATAATTCAATTGTCTTCTACTCAAGAATTATGATCTATTGCTATCATAAAAATAGATGAGAAAGATTGCATGACGTCAGTTTTCTTAACTAGTACCGAAGTAGCTCAAGAGAAAAATTGCAGCACTTTGTTAAGCCTTTGTTAACTTCTCGAACAGGTGATGAGACCTCCAGAGAAGTACGAGATCTTGCACTTCAGAATGCAGAGAAAAATTTCCAGAAGTCGAGGGCCTGAAAGAGAACATCATAATATAGAGGTTTGGCAAGTCTACTGTATGTTTATTTCGGGCCGAAGGAAATAAACTGCTTATAACCAAAATTGCAGCCAACGTCCGCTGAGCGGATAGGACATAAGACCTACATACTTAGAATAAGGGGACCAAAATGATGATAATGTTAAAAATGTTTCTTCTGAATGATATATTCCATTTTAATCTCTTCAAATCGAAGAAAACTTGAAATAATTTCTCAGATTCTTTTCAGTAATATTTTTAGTAATCTAATGCATAAAATTGCTTAAAAAATACAGAAATGAAAAAAATTGTGAAACTAATAATAATGAATATTGATTCAAAAAGTGAAGCATGGAGCTGTTAGAAAAGGAATGAAAGTAAACTCACATCATGCTCAAATCTAAACTGGGTGCTCAGGGTGCTGTTTTCAGAACTACAATAACAGACCATTTTGCAACTCTATTGAAATATCCTACACTTTCAGTCAAAAAACTTCATCGTAAAGATGGAAAGTTTAAATTAATTTTGGATGATGATCTTCTAAAATCTGAATTGAAAGAAGAAACATGGAGTACAGTTTTGTCTATGAATGATGTCAATATTGCTACTGATAATTTTATAATGTGTTTGAGTAGACACATAAATCGCTGCACGTCAACAAAGAAAATACATTGGGGAAAAAAATATTTAAAGCCATGGATAACTTCCGGAATTGTTGAATGTCTTATAAAACGTGACAAAATTCATAAAAATTGCCGTAGAGAGCCTAATAATATTGAGATGATTGCATATTACAAAAGATATAGGAATTGGTGCACAAAAATTATAAAGACTACCAAACAGTCATACTACAGAGAGAAACTCAGTGAAGTCAGTGGAAACACAAAACAACAGTGGAAAATTATAAAAGAAGCATTGGATCTACAGAAGGAGCCCGGAGTTATAAATAGATTGAACATTAACAATAATACTGTCTTTACAAATGATAATCCAAGTCTTGTTACTAACCATGTGAATAATTATTTTAGTAACATAGGCCACAAATTTGCAGATCTCTTGTGCAGTTCAAACAATACCAGTGAAGACTATCTAACTAAAAATTTTAAGCCAATGCATCCCACACTAGATGTTTCCTTTATACTTAACCCTACAAACGACACAGAAGTTTTAAAAGTGATTAATAATCTCAAATCGGGTTATTCAAGTGGAAGTGATGGTATAAGTGCAATGGTATATAAAAATCATCGCTCGCAACTGGTTACACCTATAACACATATTGTAAATATTAGTTTTAACGAAGGTGTGTTTCCTAATCATTGTAAAAATGCCAAAGTTATACCCATATTTAAAGGAGGAGATAATTTAGAAATTAACAATTATAGACCAATTAGCCTTCTCAATACCTTATCCAAAATAATAGAGAAATTAGCCAAGATAAGATTGATGAATTATGTACATAAATATGAAATTCTCTCAGAAAATCAATTTGGCTTCAGAGAGAACTTAAGTACAAGTGACGCGGCATTAAAAGTTGTAAACACAGTTGTAGAAACATTGGATGCGGGTCGTAAGACATTGGCAGTTTTTTTAGATATGTCCAAGGCCTTTGATACTGTATCCCATGGTATACTCCTTAAAAAGCTCGGTTCACTGGGTATTTTAAATAAGACACTAAACTGGTTTAGAACATACCTTAAAAATAGAACGCAAATAGTAACAATAAAGGAACATGTTAGTTCAAACAATACAGTTTTATATGGTGTACCACAGGGTAGTGTACTGGGACCTATTTTATTCTTATTATATATTAATGACTTATGTAAAATAAAATTTTCTGGTATTTCTGTGGCATTTGCAGATGACACAGTCTTGGTATTTAGTGGTGATACTTGGGAAGAAACCTATGCTAAAAGCAATGAAGGTTTGTTGACTGTAAAAAGATGGCTTGATAATAATCTTCTTACACTTAATTCTCAAAAAAACAAATATATTACTTTCAGTATTTCCTCTAAAAACCAACCTTCATTAGACCATGATCTGACATTACATACCTGTGTACAGGAATGCAATTGTCAATCTTTGGAAAGAGTAGACAACATCAAGTACCTTGGAATAATTATTGATAAACACCTGAAGTGGAACAACCATATTACTATGTTAACAAATAAAATTAGAAAACTTACATATATTTTCAAGGAATTACGGAACATACTGGACAAAGACACTTTAAAAACTGTATATTATGCTATTGTACAATCATTACTAACCTATAATATTATTTGCTGGGGAAACTGCTATAAGACCACCCTAGAGTCTTTACATAATGCACAAAAATTAATCTTAAAAATCATGTTTAAAAAAAGTTTTTTATACTCCTCACAACTTTTATTCAGCGAAAATAAAATAATGACTGTCAGCCAGCTTGCCATTATTCAAACTCTGTGCAAATTCTATAAAATCAAAATTATTATTAAACGAACCCAGCAAATGCACCATACTAGAATGTCCACTTCTTTAATGTATCAGCCAATAAGTGCCAAGACAGTGTTTGGACAAAGAAGTTTTTTTTACAAGGCTCCTTTGTTCTTCAATGCTCTTCCCGAAAATATTAGGAGTGCAAACACTCTGTCACTTTTTAAAAAAATGGTTAAGGGAGTTATGCAGACTGATGGAAGTGATATCCAAATGTCTTTGGTGTCCATTCTGTCATAGTCAGTGTGGACACCCTACTCTTAACTTTTTACACAACACTATTGGAGAAGACATTGTTGTCACCTGCATTTGCACAAATACCCAATTGCCGAAAACAGGTCATAATTTATTGCTCATTAAACTTCATTTCTTATCACTATTTAATATACACAAACATTCATTTAATTCTCTTATATAGGTACATACCTAAATATACTTTTAACTGTGCTATTATATATACATTTTGTTACTATCCATGCATATGATTTTTATATATATTACTCTACTTTCACTATTGCTTTTGTATTTTACAGTATATTCTGTTCTTATTATCCACATTTTATATTTATATACTCAATTTATTAATTAATTAATTTTATAGTTATATAGTATTTTGTTGTATATCTTTATTATTTTTTGTTCTAACTATATTGTTCAGCTGCTCATCTCGGCACAGGTTCTTCCTAGTGAGATGAGCAGCTCCATCTCCTGTCATGTAACAAGATGAAGATAAATAAAAAAAAATAAAAAAAACTGAATGCAGTAGAAATGAGATCACTTGGACCAACGTGCGAAAAATCCATATTTGATCGGGAAAAGAATTGACAAATTATTATAAAGAACGAAATAATATAAAACTTATCTCACCATAGTAAATAGATTTATAAAAGGATCACTCAGGTGGTTTTGGCATGTTGAGCGAATATCAGAGGAAAGAATCGAAAGTGATCGACACAAATGTTGACGGTGTCAGAAAGAGAGGGCGGCCGCGAAATATTTTTTTTTCGTTTTTTTTTTTAACGCTCTGCTGTGCTTTTATAAACAAATAGTACATTTATATAATTGATCTTTTAAAAAAAAATAATAATGACATGAAGTGGAAATCAAATATTTAAAATACAAATACAAATATATAAAGATAAATATAATATAAAGTAAAAAAGTAAAAAGCAAGTAAATAACAAAGCAGAAGCATAAGGAAAACACAATAAAATAATAATTCAAAAAGTAATAATATATAGTGAAAAGCAATAGCACAAGCTTAGAAATAAAAAAAATGTTACATAACAAGTTATCTTACTCAACCAACAATCTAAACAAATACAAATCAATTATTTAAGTCCAATTTGACAATCTGGTAATCTTTCAATACACCTTTTAAAATATGTTTTAATATTATAAAATTGCTAGCAAAGACCTCAAGTTGCTCGTATCTGTTTGCTAGTCTAGGAAGCGTTTGCAGTGTGGAATTAAAGGTGTAGTTGGTAAAGACTTGACCAGATTAACCAGATACTAGAAGATAGTCTTCAACAATGAATATAAACGAGTGTGGATGATGAGTGTTGTGCGTCAGGACAGATGAGTGTGGCGCTCCGTTTTCTTTGCCTACCTCCACGGCAAGCGGCCTGAAGGTAAGTTACTTAAAAGTTCTGGTGTAATTGAAATGAACATTGAATTGAACGAAGGTATAATAATTTCCGAGTACAGAACTAATTCGAAGTAGTGAGGATAATTTAAATGTGTAATTATTGCAGAGACGAGAGGTGATCTCATGACGCAGCGGCAGGTAGGCAGTAAATAAGGCTGGGCGCACAAAGGCATTCGGTATCGGCACGCGGCGCGCGAGTCGTGCCCGCGGTTCGTGCTCGGCCCCGGCCAGCGCGTTAAAAGGGGACTAGGGCTGGATAGACCGCGCGGAAGCGCCTCGTGCTAATTTACTTGGACGCAATTATAATTAATTATCAATTATTTTTATTATTCACCAGCGGTCACCGCTTTTTTCGATCGCCTCGGTGGGAGACAAGTAAAACATTATAAAAAAATTATTAAAAAAAAAACATTTTTAATAGAAAGTATGTTCTAGGAACACAGTCACTGGATTTCGTCCCTAGAGGGATGATGAATACATTATAGAAGTCTTACAAAGACGACGATAATTTATATTTGAAAAAATTGATGTTTTTTATACGATGGCTCAGGGCTTATAACCTGTATGAGCGGCTTAATTAATCACTCTACGCAATGCAACGTTCCCCAATTCTATCGTAAGAACATCCACACATTTTCAAATTTTTAATGTTCTATATTTATGTATGTTCGAATTTCGAATCAAGAACCTTTCATATATTACTATGGTCTCTGCTAGAGACATCTGTTGTTTTGCTTTCTCATTAACAAGTTAGTACCTATATATAGTTTTTGTAACTACTAAGTAATGATACCTCTATATTTTATTAGTATTTTTTAAAGGAGAGTTTTTTTAGCTATGTTCCTTTTAACGTAGGTATATATGATATTCTTTAGAATTATTCAGCATATCTACTAGAATACGCCTGAAAATCAATATTTTCAATTTTGACTCCAATCGTGTACCAATACATATATTTAAACAATATTTTTATATGAAAGTATGTTTTAAGAACACAGTTACTGGATTTTGTCCCCAGAAGGGTGATTAATTAATCAAGGATAAATTATTGAAGTCTCACAGAGACGAAGTTAATTTATATATGATAAAAGTGGATGGAAGTCTTCCGATAGAATTGGTGAACGTTGCGTTGAATAGCGTTATCACTTAAGCCAGCTCATACAAGTTTTAAACCCTGAGTCATCATATAAAAGACTTCCATCCACTTTTTTATATATAAATTAGCTTCGTCTCTGTGAGATGCGAACACAGAATATGTGTCACATCAATATTCTTACTGTTTTCAAACTAAGCTAACCGCTTGTGCTATGAAAATAGGACTAACTTTCTGGTCTGGAGTAAGATTTGAACCCGCGACCTTAGGATCACGAGGCGAGAGCCCTAACCACAAGACCAATAAGCTTTACAAATTACAATTTACAAATGATTATAAAGCCACTGGACACTAGCTTAACTGGAGCACTGTTTGACATCGCCGACATTGATATCTATCATGTATCTCTATACCACCTAAGATCACGAGTGAACATAATTTTGCGACGCAACATTGAATTAATACTTGATTAATAATTAAATATTGATTCAATGCGATGCAAGATATAAATGAAGTTAGACTTAACTTAATAGGTTATATTTAATATTGTTAGTTAATTTATTATATTTATGTATTTTATTTTAACATGCTTACATTATATATTAGTAAAAAAATATTATTATGTGAAATATGTTAGGATATAAGTAAATAAGTTCATTACTATCAATTTACACTCTGAGACATTTATACATATCATTTTCTTATATCTGTTAATATTTCCAAATTTTAAAATAAAATAGTCGCTGCTTCTGTAATTATGTAGATACCTACATAATTTATTACAGAAGAATGTGTTGCTTCACATTAGTTAAATTTTCTTAGCATAACACTTGTCTCGTTTTTTGGCCTCACACAAATCTAATCTAAATATAATATGTCCGTTGTTTGTCGGTCAGCAATGTCTGTAACTTGCCGGAATTACAACTTTGGATAATTAGAGTGTGACACGCCATCAGCGTACAGCCCGGGATACACGGATGGATCGTTATTATTATGTCCCGTGATTTTTCACGGGTGTACGGCCAGTATTTTTATAGAATCATCATAAATATATTACATTTAAAGGTTTATTTATATAAAAAAATTCAGATTAATCCAAGTTCGCACGCCTTTGTAATGATGATAGGCATTGTTCTCTTACTAACACAAGTATTCTATTTTATACACGATGCAAAGCATGCTGTTAATATATTGGTAAGAATGTGCGAAATTTGTTCATTCTTGTGGATATCGAGATGCATTTTTGCTAGTGCAGAACGCTGCCTGGATCCGTTTATTTTTTTAACTTAACTAGGTATTGTAAATAATGATTTAAGACAACTCATCACAGTTCAAACATGTCCAGTTGTAAGTAATAATAAACAAGTACACCATTGAAATAGTTACATGATCGATACACACATGAAACAAATAATAAATTCTAATGCGGAACATAGCGACTTTAACAGTCAAGAGCCATCACGGGGAAGATTTGAGCCGGTATTAATTTTTAATGGGTCGCGACTGTTGAAGACGCTATGTTCCGCAATAGAATTTATTATGTGTTTTATGTGTGTATCGATCACGAGACTATTTCAATGGTGTACTTATTCGATATTACTTAACAGAATTTTAGACAACTGTACTTGTTTTTTCTTTTCATTTTTTATTTAATGTTCACTTTTTTAAATTAAGTTTTTTATTTTACACTCTTTAGTTAGGATTAAACGACGGTAATTCTTTTAATTATTTATTTATTCTTAATGAGGTTATTTTTCACTGCATTAAGTAAGCTTTAATTAATGGTTGGTAAGATAGTTGTGATTTTTTTGCTTTTTACACATCATTATTTGCGCCATCTGGTGGCGTAAGTGACGGACATTGTTACAAAAATAATCATGTGTTTTGATGATCAACTTCTTTTCCTTATCCTATAGTCTCTCAGAATCCTCAACGAGGTACCTACAGATCGCACCACCATTCGCGTTTTAATGACTACAACATTTCTAGACTATGAGCCAAATACAGACTCAATACTTTATGATTTAAAAGTTAAAGTACGCTTTAAAAGCGTAATTTTAAGTATTATAGTTATTAAGCGTACTTTAACCTTTAAATTGAATCTCAGTTATAATTTATCGGTACAGTGAATGGTACCCACCGCTTACCCAGGACCGCTTCCTTATCGGTCCTACTCAATCGTCTCCAGGTTGACATTTTTTTAATACTACTTTGCAAGACCGTGCCATCCCGCAGCCGCAGAAACAAACCCTTCACTGTCCCCACCGTGAAATAATTCTTTATTAAAAAAAAAAAATACATTTAATAAAACAAAACCAAACAATACAGAATTAAGTACAGTTTTAAAACATAATAAATAAAAGCAACAATAATAAGGAAATTAAAGAAAAGTCCTACGGTGGCGGCAGTGGATGGCTTGAAGTCACAATGTAAACCGCCCCTTAAGGGGATAATGAAATGACAAACAAAAAAGTAACCCATAAAAACCAAGTTTTTATTATACTCCTTTCTCATTGAAACATTTTTTTTTCGCTTAACCTACGCGTTGGGCTTCCTTGTACTGTCCCAACTCATTGCCTAGGTAGGCTGTTGGGGTCGGCTCTTCTGGTTCTCAGGCTGTATCTTCTTCGGTTCTGGTCATCGCTTTCATACAGGCTGCTTCTCTGTAGTTTTTGGAGCATTGAGTCATCTAGGAAAGCTTTGATCTTCCTCTGGATGACTAAAACTTAAATTTGTTAATACAATAGATTTTTTTCTACGACTCATATTTTAAAATAAGTCCTAGTGAAAATAAAAATACAATGACCATCAAAATGGATGGAAAACATAAACTATACTATTTATACTTTAGTTTTATTAATAAACAGGTCCAATATTCAATAAAATAACTAGATATATGTCCTTTTAAGTTTTGACCTGCGTAATATTATACTAATAATAACTTAGGCGCAGTACTCCCTAACTCAAAATTCTAAAAAAGATAATTTTGAAAAAATCAGAGTTTATCATTTCATGCAATAATTGTAATAGTTAATACATCGACCAAACTTCTATAATTGTGTGAATAATAATAACTTTTCT
The DNA here is from genome assembly GCA_016648135.1 of Agrypnia vestita. Classification (NCBI taxonomy): domain Eukaryota; kingdom Metazoa; phylum Arthropoda; class Insecta; order Trichoptera; family Phryganeidae; genus Agrypnia; species Agrypnia vestita. Next base: position 10,240 of record JADDOH010007866.1, on the reverse strand, counting down.
GAATTCGCAAACCACATCATGGATAATAATCATTCTTCTTATTTGTGTCCTCTTAAATTTCTCCATCCCGTCGCGCGTATTGGTAATAATACGAATAATTTTTTGAATAAAATGAAAAAAATATGAATAACTTTTCGTAATTCGCGAACCATCGCACAAATTCCATCGCACGTAATGGTAATAATTTGAATAATTTAGAATGTTTAGAAATTAAAACAAATATGAACTCGGGTCGTAATTTTCTTAAAAACATTACTCTTCTCCTCTCCTTTCAATATTCCCGTTACAACGACCTTTACCGAATCCATTCGGTAAAGGTCGTTAATCACCATAGATTGTTATAGGGCGTTATCGATCCTTCGATAGTGTTGTGATAAGTGACATATTACGAGGGGTTCGGACGGTGCGTAAATTCTTTTGGCATCCCGTTACGATATGGCAAAAATACACTTCATTTAAGTATAAAAAAAAAATATATATATTTTGTAGAAAGTTTCGGTTCTGGGGTGTACGTGTTTTGCAGTCATAGTCCTAGGAATAAGTAGTAGAAGGAGACCGGGGATGGTGGGGAAGATACCTGATTACGGGAGGCACAACGAAGTCACGACCAGGAACAAAACTGTTCTGAAAAATAATTGATAGCCGCGTACTAACCACACCGTGAGATTACTGGAACAGCGCGGAGAGCGACCACACGGTTAACCCTTCGTCTAGGGTCAATGACTACTCTTGCAGGCGAAAAACTAATTTTGAACAATGGCATGTCAAAGGGTATTTATTAATTCAAATAAATTATACAAGTTGGAAAGGTTACATAATAGTTTAGTTGTTTATATCTCTCAAGATGATAAATAAATATTAAAATACAATAATGTCATGGAGGTCTGGATCCTTAATTAACCCTTAATTGGGCGCGCCTGAAAAGTTTCATAAGCGGTCGCGTGGGGTGTGTAGCACCCAACAATTAATTATTAAAATAAAATTCACAATCAGACTTTTATCAATGAGAACATTTCGACTTACATATTATTTAACTCATAAACTTCTTATTAATATGATTAACAAAATTTTTCAACATTAAACAGGAACTTTTATAAATACTAGTTTTCTACGTTACAATTTTGGCAGATTACAATCATGAGGTCATTGCACACACGTTCATGGCACTTAGAGCTTTCAGTCTTTGTTTTTCTGTCCTTGGTTCTCGGACATTCATGGCACTCGGCCTGCTCCAGAAACAGATTCTTGGTCCTGACTTTCATGATGCCTTTTTAGGCGTATTAGGTGTGTCGTGCACCAACACGCTCTCCAAGCCCAAACTTTCACGACCAAGAGCCGCTCGCGACTGTATTGTAAACGTCAGACGTGTTCACGAAGCTTCCTAGAAGACCAGCGCGATAAATTTAAAATTTCAAATGTTATGAGCCAGATAACATGCTTTGGGGTGTACGACACCCCACGCGCCCAATTAAGGGTTAAGGGTGAAGTATAGTTGGTATATCTATTTCGAAATTTTATAATTCATCGAATTTTGAAAGGTCGAAAATTTATAATTCCAATTATTTCTATGTGAAATATGCTAGGATATAAGTTAATATGTCAATTACTAACTATTACACTCTCATATATTTATTATCATCATTTGTTAATATTTCCAAATAAACATAAAAAAAACAGTATATGTACGTAAGTGTCGCTGCTGGTAAAGATACAGCTAATATAGGACATAAGACTTCCATACATGTTTCCCATAAAAATATTCATAAAATAAAAGAACGTTCCAAACACACAACAATCACAATTGATTTCACAGCTTAGAAAATGTATGCAGTGTAAATTTTGGATAGGTCAAATAATATTGTGTATGTACTATTTAAAGAATTATTTTTATATTAAAAATAATACACAGAGAATCCTTCATGTTGTCACAGGATTGTGGCTGTGGGTGACAAATCAAACACTTAAAAATTAATTAAAATTGTATTAATTGACTAAAATCACTAGACACGTATTTAACTGGAAATCGGTCACTCAAGAATCTTTCACTTGTAATTAAAAAATCCGATTCATGCCGTTTGTATCGCTCCAATCACTATCGAACACTTCTTACACGTCGGTAAGTTTTTCGTTTATCGTTACTTTATCGTTAGTTGATATCTGCACTGAAATCGCCCGTAGCTGTAAGTTTCGCTTTATCTGTGACTTCATGTCGCCAAAATGTAAAAATTAGACCGTTGTTACCGCTCGTCTTGCATCTAATTTATAACCATTCGAGTTCTAGAAACTTCTCCTGTATTTTTGTGCACATGGATTTCTTCCAGAATATTCCACGGGAACCTTCGATTATGCGCCATCATCCTCGATTTTTAGAATCTCCAACACAACAACAATAAATTTAAAATAATTTCTTCTTCTCATTGCATTTTACTTTAAAAAAAAATATATATTTTCTTAGAAGAGTTCATTAAATTTACATTTTTTACTTATGAATATACAAATTCACTACTGATGTCGACACGTCCCTATCATAAAATTGCGTAAGAAACATAGTAATAATCACTTGAAATTTTAAAATTAGTTATTAGGGAGCACGAATTCTGTTTACGAAATAATTATTCAGGTTTCGCAAATCATTTGTAGGAAAAGAGACACAGTTTCAAAAAAGATTATTCCTCTTGTAAACGCACTTATTTTAGCAAATTCTTCAAATTGTCCTCTTTATAACATTAGAAATTAACAAATAAATAAATGTAAATTAACAAAAATCAATATAGTCAACGAAATAATAGCACCCTGTAAATCATCTTTTGTAACGATGTTCCTGCCCGTACCCTTACTTAACAACACCTAATTACTGTAACTACTACTATATTTAAGGTTAGAGTAAACAATTTTTGTAAATGACGGTATCGAATTTGTATTTAAAAAAGTAACTAATTAAATGAACTTTTCAAACAAAATGTCCAGAAATTGTTACATTGTTAATGCTCAAGAAATACAAAAAAGTCATATATTTTGAAATGAAAATCGAAATGACATATATTTAGTAATTTTCCCACCACAATTATTGTTAGAGATATTATTTAATTTCTAACTGTTTTCCAAAATATATGTAAAAGCAAATCGTGCTGCACGCGCCTGGAATATGCTTATTATATAAATAAATGGAAAATTCCAATCAGGCTGGCTAATAAACATAGCTGATATATTTACAAGAAAAATTTTTTATAAATCTTAGATCGAATAAAAGCCGTTATATCTTAAATGTAGTAAATAGACTTTTTATGGCGGCTGGTTTTGTCATACTTAGTCATACTTACTTACTTAGCATCACGCCATTTCCCCGTAGGGGTAAACAGAGAGGATGGAGCGCCACACTCCTGTCCTGACATACAACTCTTACCTCATCCACATTCATACATCTATGCATTCAAGCTCGACGGTTGTTGAGGCTTCGAACGGGACCATCTTCCAGTATCTGATTAATCTGGTTGTGTCACGGTCGTCGTCTCTTTCTCGTGCCGTCAACACTTGCGTTAAATATTTTTCTTACTATTCTTTCCTCATGTATTCGCTCAACATGCCCAAACCACTTATGCGACCCTTTTTTAATTCTATTAATTATGCTAAGATCAGCTTTACACTCATTCCTAATATCTTCATTCTTTACTCTATCATCAATAGATTTGCTACACATACGACTAAGGTTCTTATCTCCACTGCATTCAGTATACTTTCGTTCCTCTTCTGCCAGCTCCAGGCTTAACTTTCATACATCAGTGTTGGTACCAGAATTCCATTATGTACCGTTAGTCTTGCCTCGGTAGACATATTTCTATTAGAAATCATTGCATTCAAAGCACTCTTTACCCTATTCCCCGCAGTCACTCTCCTCTCGATATCTTTCTCAAGCTTCCCTCTTCTATCGAATATACTTTCCAAGTACACAAACGCATCTACTCGTTCCAAACATGCCTACTAGTATTTCACACGTTGTCTTTCTTTCCTCCTTCTCGAATATCATCACTTTTGACATGTTAACATTCATAATAAGGTCACTTTCCTTGCATACATCAAACATCCTGCTTACTAGACTCTGTAAGTCTTGTTCGCTTTTTGCCATTAATACTGCAACATCATGAAATGAGATCTTCCAATAAGACCTCCAGCAAGAGGTAGATTTTCTACATGTAAAGATCTTCTGTGTAACATGTTTACGCTCGATTTATGGGACTAATTTTGAGGAATGCGACGACGGAAACATGTAACAGGATGTAGGAATGAAAAATCTTCCGATCTCGAATTTATTAATTTTATTCGGCAGATTTAACTTTGGCATTAGGCGTCGGAGAAAATATGAAATTCTATAAATTAGGTTTATGTTGAATTTAGATTTTTAATATACAATAGTATAATACAAATAAAAACAATACAATAATATAAAATACAAGTCCCCACATTACAAACTATTTACGAACAAAATTGCATTTTACCACTTTTTAAAAATTTTCTAAATAATAACGAACTGACCCAACTAGTATCAAGTAGCAGAAATATAAATCTTGGTAAATTGCATATCCCTGTAGTACTTTACCACAACTACTTAGCATCATTATACTTTTAGAGGTGTGAAATTGTTTAACGAATTACCTGTTAAAATGAGGATTGAAAAAAATTATGAGGCCAAAAAAAATATTAAAATATACCCTCAGAATTATTTAAATTTTTATTTTATATTATGTTATCTACTTATTACTTAATTGTGTAAACTTTTTTCTATATAATTCTTTAGAATATATCTTTAATAATAGAATAGTTTTAATTTTTATTTTATTTATACTGTACGCTGTTATTATCTTTGCTTAAAAATTTATTCTATTTTTCGCTTTTCTATAATCATTTTTAAATTTTTTGTTATTGTTAGTTTTTTTATTGGTGTCCCGCATAAATGAATTATAATTATCGCATAATAGTTTTTCTTCTTATATATTTATGTACCACTTATTATTTAATACATTAAAATGATACTCCTCTCCTACTCACGAGTTGTATTGCGCATGTAGAATAGAAATACCATTGAAAAAAACTGTCGCTGTCTTTACTAAAAATGTATATATAAAAATGAAAAAAAAATTCTCAGGATTATTTTCGGAAAAAAACTATTCGACAAAATAAATGTGCAATATATATGTTATTGAATCTGACAAAAAAATGTTTGTGAAATAATGTTTTCCTAAATAAGGCGATTTATTAATACTTTTCAAGGAAAATATAAATAAAATCAGTAATTCATTTGTCATATATTTTTCAAATATATTGTTTTATTCGATAAATATTCGCATGTATGTTTTTTATTATTTTTTTATTTTTTATTTTATTTTGGGAATCTCAACAGTATACAATTTATTATAATAATACATAACGTAAATCAAGCAATAAAGAGAACATATATTAAATAGAGGGATAGGAGTGGGAGTTAGAGGGGGAAGTGGAGTGAGGTGTATGGGATTTTGGCTGAGTGGAGTGCGTATGTATTCTGTGCGTGACGTTGTATACAGATATGGGGGTATGTGTAAACAGTGATGAGAGTTTGGCTGTGGTGTGTGTATGATGATGGTCGGTCTCAGTTAATCCGGTGAAGATATAGAAACTAGTAATATAATATAAGCGGTTTAAATACGATTTTTAAGAGCTGAGATGTTGGTATTAAATATATCAATGTCATTGAAGTGGTCATTGTATGCTTAGCATGTTCGCTGGATGAATGAGTTCTGTGCATAAGAGGTTCTGCTTATGGGTACATGGAAGAGCACGGACTATCGGGTTCGCCTTGATGGAGCGTGGAGAGAAACCAGCTCCAATTGGCTGGGCAGTCAATATGTCCCTGAAGCAACTTGAAAAGTAGTATTTGATCAGCTCGTGCTCTTCTATGTTCCAGGGTTCTCATGTTATAGAAATCCATTGCTTCCATATATGAGTCGAAATATATGCCGGATTTACCATTGAGGCGACGCAAAAACCTGTTCTGAATTTGTTCTATTCTCGCAATGTATGTTGTCTGTTGTGGATTCCAGACCTGAGATGCATACTATATATGCATACAAGTGACTGCGAACGTAGGAATAATATAAAATTTTTAATGAGTGAGGATTTTTGAATTGTTTGCAGGTTCGAAGTATGAATCCCAGCATACTGTAGGCTTTGGAGATAATATGGTCAAAGTGCGCTTTAAAAATAAGTTTACTGTCAAGAATTATTCCGAGGTCTTTTAATTCGCATTTGTTTTCTAGTTGAGCGTTGTTTATTGAGTAGGCAAACTGAATGTTATTGGTTTTCCTGGAAAATGTCATTTGAAAGCATTTTTTTGCGTTAAGAAGAAGTTTGTTTATATGACAGTAGGCAGAAACGCGGTTAAGATCTTCTTGAATTTTTCGGCAATCGTCTAGGGAGTTCACTTTTGCGAAAATCTTCATATCATCCGCATAAAGTAGGAAATTAGCGAAATGAAAGCAGTTTTGTATGTCATTTATATAGATTATGAACAGTAATGGACCCAGTAAACTCCCTTGAGGGACTCCAGAGGAGATGCGAGCCCAGTCAGATTTAAGACCGCCGATGACAACTGCTTGGTTTCTGTTGGTAATGTAGGAAATAAGCCACCTTAGTAGGTCACCGTGGATTCCTATTTTTATCAGTTTATCAGCTAAAATCTCGTGATCGACTTTGTCAAATGCTTTACTATAGTCTGTGTATATGGCATCGGTTTGCGCTCGTTGATCCATTGAGGATAGCGCGTACTGCGTGAAGGTTAGTAGATTGGTGACAGTGGATCTTCCCGCGAAGAATCCGTGTTGTTGGGGATTAATGTATGGCTTTATGGCGCTAAATATCTGGGTATAGACTATTTTTTCAAAGAGTTTACTGAATATTGACAATTTTGAGATTGGTCTGTAGTTAGTTACGTCATTTTTTTGACCAGATTTAAAAATAGGGGTTATGTGCGCATTTTTCCATTGATCCGGGAAGGTACCTTCATTAAGGGATTTAATAAAAAGTAAACAGAGTGGATGGACGATACTGGAAGAGCATGCATGTACGAACGAGGGGGGAATACCGTCAGGCCCTGCGCGTCTTTATTCAAATCTAGACTATTTATATGATCTCGTAAAATGGTTGGGTTTATCGAAATTTGTTTAATGTCAGCCGGGTCAGAGGATGGGTGTGCCCCTGAGGTATTTTGAGTAAATACGGATTTTAAGTAGTGTGAGAACAGGTTGCAAATATCTTGTCCATTCACTGAGGTTTGGTTAAGGTATATGACTTTATTTGGAATAGTTGATGATTCATTTTTTGATTTCACATATGGCCAAAATTGTTTAGGGTTCGATGTTATTGCATTTTCTATTCTTTGGATATAATTACTGTAATGTGACTTTGACAATCTTTTCAGCCTGGTCCTCAACAGGGAAAAAGTTTCGTAATCAATTGGGTTTTTGTACAATTTGATTTTTTTTAAATATTTGTATTTTTCCTTGCATATTTTTATTAGAGATGGCGTGTACCACGGGGGATACTTATTAGACCATGTTTAATGGTACCTACCTATCTTTTTTGTTCGAAACCACTTTTTTGGATCTCTATACACGATTTTATGGTTTTCTCTGCGAGTATGAATAAATAAATTATTTTGAAAATTTTGATGTGTAACATCTTTACGCTCGGTACATGGGAAGTCGCAGACTTCTTTACCGACACTTTAGTCAGTACTGAGAAACGAACGAAGCGTTACTGAGAAAATATGTTACACATCATTTGCGACTACTGTAAGACTCGCTAAATTTTTTACACTAAAAAGTGACATGAGTTGGTACTTGATATCATATCATTTGATACCAATTCATGTAACTAGTATCTAGCCTATAACTTTTCTTATATAAATTCTTCGATCGTGGTGCACGGTTGAAGTTTAAGTTTACGGCATCTTCGTAATGTCTTGAGCATTCAAGACTGGACGCTTGTTATAGTCCATTCAATAAAGGGATACATATGCAATCTTTCTGTTGTTTCCTAACTTAAGTGATTTTTACTTAGGGTCAAAGAATAAGATATATTCCTTGACGTACGAGAATGGCGTCACAGGGTGGAATAGCTATCACTGACTCTGAAGTGCCGCAGTAAGAATAACTAATTACTTTAAATAAATAATTTTTAATAAAATAAATAAATACTTTAAAAAAATAAATTAAATAAATACTTTAAAAAAATAAATAAAAGGCTGGATATAAGAAAGAAATCTCAAACAGATGATCATCAAATTCGGGGAAAAACAATTTTTTTTTACAACAAAACTACAAGTTTCAAGAGTATCAGAATCTTTTATCGTGAATAATCTCTATATATCTTTAATGCTAAATTCATCAATGGTATAATCTCAAATAGATTTTTTTAAAATACTTTTCATATTATCAAACTCCCTACTATTTTTTAAGTAAATTTTGAGTGAATTTATCACATAGTGTCACATTACTAATTTTTTCATATTTTTCATGTTTATAGCGTTGACTTTGTGGTTGGAAAAAATTATCCATTTTAAAATACTAACAAACTTCGAATTACCGCGTTTATACAAGGTTATTTGTAAGGTTTTTGAAATCAATAATAATCTTCCTGGATTTAAAGATTTAAACGAAGCTCTACACTTGTACTTTCTGAACCATAAAATATTCGTTTTAAATTCTATCTATTAAACATATTTTGATTATTATTTTGTAGAGACACATATCTCGAATGTTTTAAGTTTTCCTATCATTTTTTCGCTAAATAACCACGCTTCCATTCCATAAAAAAACGAGAAAACATAGCATCTGATCATTTGGATTCGTAATCTTAGGTTGAGATCATAACTGTTTCATTGTTTTAACAGAAGTACATATAAAAATAATCTAAAATCAATGCTTTATAGAATTAAAATAATTCAGAAAACCTAATAGTTATTACAGATTCAATTCACACATTGATTTTAAATGATGAGTAGATAGGCTATTTAATTTTAACTATTCTTTGTGTTAACTGTGCTTTTTTGGTTTATACAAACTGGTGTGGTGAATTACAGGCTTTTAGTATCGCCTTTAAATTCTGGCCTGAAGGTAGAAATGTATACCTGCACCTGATTTAGATTGCCATCGATAGACTGGTTGGTTTGCAGAATTTTCTAGAAAAATACTCTCGAAATGCTTTACGCTTGAGATGGTAAGCTAAGTGGCTTCATTGGCTTCATTGACTATTAACAAAATATCTCTACATTGTATCTTTACTTCCCGATCGTGCTGAGCTAACACTTAGGCGGCTGGGAGGAAGCGGTCACCTTTTTTTTATTTTCTCAATTTAATATACAGAGTCATAAAAAACTTTGCCCGCAAAGCATCTTACTGGAAACTTATAGGTTAATTATAACACAGTATACTCGTATATTAGTATATTCTAAGAATACAGTTATTAGATTTTGTTCATAGACGGTAAGTAATTAATTAAAAATTATTTATATATTTATACTATATCCATACACTTTTCAACCGTGGATGGCGATAACGTAGTTGCATCAAATATGCAAATCGATTTACATTATTTATTTATTTATTTCATTGGTAAACGTTGCATTGCATTGGACGCCCAGTAATCCAATTTTATCTGATGTGACAGCAAATATAATATAATATAGTAATAGTTTAAGTCGTTAAAAATTACTTACTGATGTTACTATATAATTCGGCAGCGAGTTTAGATCGTGAAAATAGCACTATTTAGCATAGCGTAGCGTCTTGGTAGCGTTAGTGACAGACATTTTTACATAGTGAATCACGCATATTTTTTACTATTTATACCCCATCATTATTTGTGGACATTGTCACATAAAGAATTATGCATGTATTATATACGTAAATATTAATAATTTGAACTTTGCGCGCCGAATTTCATTATTCTAAAAATATTTAGAAATATGAGGAACCTACTCGTAGTTTAATAACATATCGTCCTGACTATGTGTCTAAGCCGAAATTATCGTTGATTTGTATAGGGGAGATTATCTTTGATTTTTACGTGGAAATTATCGTTCCCTTCTTGCGACTGAAAGATTTGAAATATATGAAAATATTGCTTTTCATATTTTAAGGCGAAGACACAGAATTACTCCCTGGTGTTTTAAGTTAATATAGGCGTTAATATATCTGTTAAGCTAAAG
>JADDOH010007865.1:0-33884 GCA_016648135.1 Agrypnia vestita | reverse complement strand
TATGCTTTGGGATCCGGCGGGTAACACAGGCGATATATCCCCCCTATTCTCATACCCCTTCCCCTCCCCCTGACATATTTTCGATGCAAATCTCTACCGTTTGACCGATCAGACTAAAAATTTGGAAACTTATTCGTTAGGACTCGGCGGATAACATAGGCGATATTTCCTCTCTATTCTCATACCCCTTCCCCTCCCCCTGTCATATTTTCGATGCAAATCTGTACCGTTTTCACAATTGGACTCAAAATTTGGAAACTTATTCTTAAGGACTCGGCGGGTAATATATGCGACATTTCCCTTATCCTCCTTTACCCCTTCCCCTCCTTCTGATATATTTTCGAATGCAAATCTGTACCGTTCGACCGATCGGACTCAAACTTAGGAGACTTATTCTTTAGGACTCGGCAGGTAATAAAGGTTATATTTCTTCCCTACCCTTTTACCTTTTCTCCTCCCCCTGATATATTTTCGATGCAAATATATATTTTTAATTATGTTAAATATTTTTATTTATTCTTTGAACTACTGTCTATATTCTTTAAACTATTGATTATCTGCATTCACCCTATAACATGTTTTCATTCATCACATAATATTTTTCCATTCACCCCAGTAAGTGTTTCTAATCACAACATCGAATGGTGAATAGAAAATTGGCATTTATTTTTGAATATCTCTCCAAATAGCAAGAAGTATTTTACTAACTGAAAAGGGATTAATTACATTAATTAAGAAACAATATTCAGAGTCAAAATATATATAAATATTATTAAACTCAATTCTTGGCATGGATATAAATGTGGAAATATGTTTCTATTCACCCCATTTTACTTGTACGTGTATAAATAAATATGCAATTTTTTAATTTTTATATTGTTGTGGTTTCTATCAAATAGTGACGTTGCTGCTATGTTTTATGTAAATATACTTCAGTCAAAAATCGACCTCAATTCTTACTTCAGTATGAACCGGCCAGTTTGTCACATGACACACCCTTGGGGTTGATTGGTAGAAGTGTATATTGCTGCATTTTCTTTTAATAGTGATTTGGAAACATGATTTTAGAAGCAGAATTTACTGCATTCTAAATTATTTATCCTCGGTGACTGCTTTCAAAACATCTTTTTAATTTTTTGCATTTTGCTGTCTTTGCTTTAATACCACACAATTAGAGTTAGTCTTCATTTTTGTAGCTAATGCGTCAAAGTTCTTTATCTAGAATCAGATATGGCTCAAAATTTTCCTTTCAAAATGTTTGAATTGAATTATTATAATCTGAATAGAAAAAAATGGCATTATTCCTGATTTCAGCTTTTTAATTTAAATTCAACATCGAAAATTGTGGTTCAAAATACAAGAGTAGTAAAAAGAGTTGACTTAACTCGCACGCCAGACAATCGCCTTAATAACATCTCCCATCGGCTCAAACGTAACTTTTTACCACGGTTAAAATTTTATCGGTTAATAATACTCAGGATCAATTTTAATTTTTTTTAATTTAGTGATCTTACAATATAATATTTATCAATATATAGCTAGGCGCCACAGATCGCTTGGAGCAAACTGTTTAGTAAAGAGCCAAAATTATTTTTTACAGGAACTACTGAACTGAAAATTGAAGACAAAGTTTTCCGCATTCTTAATTCAGAAATTGAACAAAAAATCTTCTCCGTGCTACGCTAATGGGGCGCTCTAAATATAACCACGAAGCAGCCACTAATTAGGCGGCAAACACGCATCTGCGACCGAAGTTGACGATATAAATTTTATTACTTGACTTATTAAAAAATAATGTTCTTGGTGAAATTCGGTGTACTGGTCATCAAAACCTACCAAAAATGGCGTAGGAACTTCGAAAAGATTTAAGGCTGTGAGAATAGCACCATCCAGCGTAGAGATTAATGCTTCGTTTTTTACTAAATATTTTTTTATATCTCATCTATATATATATATATATATATATATATCATTATTTGCATGGTAGCGTCAGTAATATAAGTAACTAAGATAATTATGCATTTTTTATACCTCATCTTTATTTGTGGTAACTAGTGGCGTTAGTGACGGACATCATTACAAGGAGAATTATGCTTTTAGAGTATATAAGAGTAAACTCTAACTAAACTTAACTAAACTAAAGTTTAGAATCCATTATGACTCCCAGATATTTTATTTCAGTCTCTTCGTTCTAATATTTACCATATATTATATATAATATGATGAAAAGCAAAGGCAGCAATATGAAAAAAATTTATATAATGCAGTCATCGAGGATTACTAATTTATAATGAACGGAATTTAAAATTTTAAAGGAAACATACTTTTGTAAAAGATAGAGATACATAAAATCTAGAATTCAAAATATTTAAGTTTAGTAATCCTCGGTGACGGCATTCAAAATTTAATTTTATAATTTTTTGGATATTTCTGATTTTACCTTTATACCACACATATGACAATTACTAGTATTAACTGGAATTTTTTCATTACTAATCTTCAATCTTTATTTTTTTACGCATTTTTAAAGGATATTTACAACAGTTGTAAATAGAGATTTTTGAGGTTTCGTCTATAAAAGGCGGTGTAGTGTGTGCACACGAATGCCTCCCCGTCTATTTCAAATAATGTGTGTTGTGTTTTCTGGAAACTGTATAAGCAAACACAAGAGGGGTAGATTAAAATTGACACACTCTAGCGACGTTTCGAGGGCTTACCGAATATTTCCCGGAAACTTGTTATTAAACAAGGGATGAACGCAAACAGCCCTCACAAAACACACAGGGATGCTTTATAATGTATGTGTAAAATTTCAGAAACAAGTCAAATATATTTTTACTCGGAAAAATAATAAAAATACGTCACTCTTCCAAAATGAATATCGAGATGTGGTATTTAGCAACCTTAAACAAAAAAAATATCATACCTTTTTTACCAAAATGAAAAAAAATACACCTTTTGCAACTGGCCTCAATAATCAGGCATCTTTTATTTGGGTGAGAAAGAAAAGAATATTTCCCCTTTTATTGTATAGGTTGATTCATATTTATCATCACTCTTTTCTCAAGGTTTTTTTTTTTTTTTAAATAAACGTTTAAAGGTATTTTTCTCGATTTAGTTCTTTAAAAGGGTAAGGAAATTATAAACAGTAACCGAAATTTTACACAATAACCAATAACGAAAACTATACACCATATGCTGTAAACTATGCACATTATGCTGTATCACTTTGGGAAAGCGTGGAAAGCTGCTAAGTCATTTTGCGATCTCAAAGATCTTCGTTTCAAAGCTGGTGATAACAGCTTAGGCGACAAGTCAGGAAATGCCCAATCTACGACCAGGCTGTTCTGGCAGTTGTGGAATTCGCATCACTAAGGCCCGGTTGTATCTAGTTGGATTAAAGTGAAAGTTCTTTGCGTTCTACACCAATCTAACTTGATACAGCCGGGCCCAAGTTGATGTTGACGACGCCCCTAAATGATACGTACATAATGTATTTTGAGTTTGTTTTCGCTTTTGGTTATGTAACAATATAACCTTAAATATAATTTTAAAACAAGTACATAAAAAATTAAGACATGCATTTATATGCTTTGTTTGTCTACATATGTAATTGATTTTTTAAGTATCCAAATATTAAACATGTTGTTTTAAATTTTTAAACAAATTTAATTATCTTCTTGAAACACAGCAAAATTATTTTATGGTGACATTATAATTATAATTTATAGAAATATACTTTATTTACACCACTTTTTTATTGAAAAAAATCAACATGTTTGAGATCCCATGGCCCCTTCGTCAGGATAAGAAATTATTTTTATTATTAACTTTGTTATCTTGACCAAGGGGCCATGGGCTCTGAAACATTGATTTTTTTCAATAATAAAGTGATGTAAACTAATTTTATTTCAATGAATTATAAATTTTACTATCTTTATTTTTTTACTATAAAAAAAAACAATTCATTAAACCATCCTTCTTAGTTGTCATATTAAATAATAATATGATACTTTCTTCATACGTTTAATGTCAATGTTGAAGCTGCCGATCAAAATTAATAAACCTGAGATCAGAATATTTTTTATACAATATTTTGTACATAATACGGTATTCATTTATTTATATAATATTGATGAATTTCAATGCTACATAAGTAGGCATTTAATGTTCATAATAATCATAATAAAAATATTGGAAAATTATTAATGACCAAATCATGACGAAAAAGATTAAATAATGTACAGTGTAATCCACTTTACGTAAATGTTGAAAGTTGCAGAGCTCAAAAAATCAATAAGAAGATTTCACCCAAAACAAACAAAGAGAGTTAAATAAAAGCATGTAAAAAGGCGAACAACTATACAATAGTCATTACTAATGACAACTAGCCTTACAGTTAGTTAGTCATTAGTACCTACCTATTCTACTAGTATTTCTCTCAAATTATTTTTTCCTCTGGGATCAATAATAAAGAAATTATAAATTCTTGAAAACCTACAACAGTCAACATTTCGAAACCAGGTGGCAGTTGGATTCAAAACACCTCACTATTTCCTCTTGAAGTGAAAAGGGACGCTGCCTACTGACCTTGACTGTCTCTGTTGGTGGTATCCTGGGTGTGAGTACAATAGATAGGAAACAGTGTTTAAATCTACATTCTCGTTAGCGTCTCGGAGAGCGGTAAATCAAAAAGCCACCGAGCTTGGCAATTTACATAAAATGGTTGCCAACAGCTTTAAACTAAAAATAAGGGGATACTTCTCACACCTTTTACCCGCCTACTATCACCTACCCTTTCAGGGGTATATTTATGTGAGTTTAATCATCAATACTTCAAAACATGTTTCCAAAATAGAAAGTTTGGAATATTAATACAAATTTATTTTAAAATACACTGAAATACAATATGTATATAATAAGTTAAATAAGTAAAAATTGTGGAAATTCCGACTGTGTACAAGAGTTTTTGTCATAACCATTTCGTATTTATTTATAAGTTTACTTCATAATATCGAAATTCTTCTAAGAAATTATGACTTGCAAAAAATTTTCCATTTAGTTTATTGCAAATGTTATTTTTTTCATCTATTATTAACCAAATCATTGTATGGACGTAAATCACTTTGTTCAACTTACCATTTTCACAAAAAACTTACCATCAGGTGTGAAGTTTTTTGTGAAAATGTCTCACCGATTCATCTATTACGTGGATTTCGATCATCGTTTTGGGTTAACTGAAAGGAAAAAAGATACTGGGGCAGGTCAGTCGAGTTTCTTTTTTATTTATATAATCCTAATTTATTTATATAGTCCATTTGATATCATTCCTATTACCCGTCCATCTCCCATCTTTAATTCGGTCAAATTTACCCCATTCCTCTATGAATCCGGTGATTCGCGTTGGATTCATTATTATTATATGTAACTTTTTTGTTATCAAGATTTAAAAAATGCGTTTTTATGAAAGGTCACAATGAAATGACAGCCTACAGAGACTGTCATTTCTTTTCGCAAGACATCGTGAAAATCCATAAAGGGTCATGTAGATACCCACTATACCACCAAGTGAAGAACTTACAACAGGACTAGACTTACAAAGACCAGGAACTGCGGGATGCTGAAAGCGATAGAGCCGTCAGAAAGATCGTCGAGAGACTCAATGGGAACTGGAATTTTCGGTCGTGAGGAAATAATTTAGAAGAAGATGAATAGAAAGAAGTTTCCTAAAACTGAACTAAAAATATGACATTTATTATTATTATTGTTGTTTTGTGTTTTCATTATCATTATTTTAATTTTTAAAGCAAATTCAGTACCAAAATCAATTTAAAAGGTATAGAAACACAGTTAAATATTTTTTCACAAGTTAATTTAGTTGTTTTACTCTATTTATTTCATCTTATTTATCTTAAAAGCATTATAACCTAATTCTGAAATTGTTTCTTTGTAATTTATTATATTTTCTTTAAATTAAATATTTTTTTTTGTCGAAGCCAAACCCATAAATTAAGATAATTCTTATTTGAGAGTGCTTAAATATTTTATTTTAATATTTTTCCAATAAATTGTTTAGATAAACCAAAACCAAAGTATTTTGTTATTTTCAGTTATATAAAAAACTGACGTTTTACAGTTAAATTTAAAATAAAGTAAATTAATAGTAATTGAAGAAAATTATATTGACTATATTATAGTTTTCCTTGACAGAAATTTCAATAATAATTTGTAGAAAATTTTATGATCTGCAAGTTTGGTAATAACCTTTAAAATGACATAACACGCATAGAAAACGAAATATTTACCTTCGTGATGTATGACCTTCAATACTCGGGGAGATTGTGTGAGAATATTTAGCCAGTATCCAGAAAAACAAATGTTTATACAAATATGTAGCTTTTATTTCATTTCAAGGTTAAATCCCAATTTGACTATACGAAAACAATTATCGTCGTTGTGATGTTTTGAATCGACTGTCGACTGTAAATTATTACAAGAATTACTTTGAATAATTTATCTAAATTTAAGGAATAAGTAACTTATATAGGGTGATCAAATTTGATCTATATTTTAAAATATGATTTTGTAATATATGACTTCTCGTAATTAAAAACTATACCATCTGAAACTGGAATTCAATGGACGAAGACTCTTAAGTAGGTCAAGACTTACCAGGGTTTATAGAGCCAAAAGTGATGATGATGATGATTGAGGTTACTGCTCTTTAAACATTAAAAAATTTAGTAATTTATTAATAATCATTTTAAAAAGACAATTTTGCTTAATTAGTTCTATTCTCAACAAGTCCACCCCACACACCGAAACTCATCAAAACATATTCAAAAACTGACACATCATCCAAGCGAGCTATAAATAATTTTTGAAAGCAAGAAAATACTTTGTGGCTTGACATTATAAGACATTTAAGAATAAATTAAATACTATGTTTTAAACCACTTATAATTGTCCTGAAGAAGGTTGAGTCCAATCGAAACTAGTTGACAAATATACAGCAATAAAGTGGTTTAAAACATAGTATTTAATTTTTTCTTAAATATCTTGAGCTATAAATATTTAAAAATATATCATTTTTTAAGTTTCCATGTTTGTAGATTATGACATAATTATCTTACTTCTCTGACATTGTGTGATGCATGTCATTGGTCCATGATTCTATAACGTATTCGTTGTAATCTGAAAAGCTTTTATGTATGTAGGTACTGATTGGCACCAAAATATTTATGTAAAATGAATTAATTAATTAAATTACTCAACGATATTATTTGCGCTATAATTATACAAAAATCGTCAAAATTTTGGTGCTTTGAGAGAGATTCTGAGGAACCATTATAAATATATTTTCTCCAAATTTAACAGAAAAATCTGTGCTTGGTATTGAAATAAAATATCACAACTTTTTTATTTAAAAAACTGTGCTTTTTTGACAGTTCAATATAATAGTTGAGTTAAGATCACTCTTTTTAACATCCGAACAGAGCTAGAGACAACGAGAATGTCAGCGTTGTGTGATATACGAGCAGTATCAGATTCGTTTCGTTACTATTTCTGTTGAATACATTATTGTAATACCGCCTGTAATTGTCGGATATCGGAACCGGAACGCGGATGCTCCTTGTTCACCTGTCAAGTGTGGTTCCGTCATACGAATATCGGCGCGTGTAATACGCCACTACTGAATAATTACTTCAAGGTTTCACGGCGAGATGACAAATCTCGAGGAAGGTCGTTTCAATTTCGATGCGAAACAATTATGTAAATGTGTTTATTTAATATAAATGAAAGCGTGATTTAAACATTCACATTATGTTGAGTTCTAGCACCCCAATGTTTAGTAAGAAAAATCTCGCGTCGATATTTTATTATTTTTACTCCGTTTTTTTTTACGTTTCATAGCGTCTGCTTGTCTACTTGTCGTCTTGTCTGCTTATCTGACGAAAAAACTTTGAATCGATTTTTAACCGTTTTCCCGTGATCCAGAAGATCTATCAAATTTTCGTAAAAAAAAAAAAATTTGGATTTTTCAAATTTTGAATTGATTTTTCATATAAATTATTAAGTTGTATGAAAATATTTCAACGCGCCTGGTAGACGCGAAACCTGATTATAGTATAATTTTGGATTTTTGGAAATTTTTTATTACTCCCTTTCGTAGCGTCGCCCGACCAAAGCCCAACGCGTAGGTTAAGCGCCAAACCAGTTTCCACTAGTAAATGAGAAAGGGAGTATAATAAAAACTTGGTTTTTATGGGTTACTTTTTTACTCCCTTTCTTTTAACTCGTGGCGTCTGATTGCTTGCTTGTCTGACGAAAAAACTTTGGATGGATTTTTGACCCTTTTCCCGTGATCGATCCAATCGAGCTGAAACTTCTGTAAGCAGACTCGTGGCGACGATAAAAATGATCTATCAAATTTTCGTTACAAAAATTAATAATTATAGTATGATTTTGGATTTTTAAAAAAAAATTTAATGGTTTTTTCATACAACTCAGTAAGTTGTACGAAAATACTCCGACGCATCTGGTAGACACGAAACCCAAAAATGAGAAAGGGAGCATTGTAAAAACATGGTTTTTATGGCTTAGTTTTTATTATGAAATTTACTGTCGATCCAGTTGGAAATGTATCGAATCAAAAATATTCCAATATTGGCTGCTTGTTATTATGCAAAAATTTATTTTTAATTCCCATACCCAGTAGATGATAAGGTCTTTGTTGTGCTTTTAATAAATTTATAAAGAAAAACATTATAGTTAGTTATTTTTCATCAAATATATTTTTTACATTGTTTTTAACCACTTCAGATAATTTATTAAAAGAAACCGGTTTCAAAAAAGTTTTTTCTTAATCAGTGCTATAATTTTAAAATTTTATTTAAACATTTACACGCACACAATATTTGAGTTATTTATCTCTTTTATAGTTTCAAAATGAGCAGTCCCTCTATAATTACTTATAATTAATAACAAATTAACGACGAAAGGGACTGCTCCTCTCAAAACTATTGTAGTGATAAATAACTCAAATTTGTTACAATATTTTATATGAATGTTCTGAGAACACAATTACTGAATTAGGCCACAGATGGATAATTATTAATTAAGATAAATGGTGGAATTGATTAACGTTATAATGGGTAAAGTAATCACTTAAGCCAGCTCATACGGGTTCTATGCCCTGGGCCATCCTATATAGTCTTAATAAAATATGTTTCCCATATTAATATTTTCCTGTTTCTTCTGTCTTCTTTGCATTCCTATTTACTTTTCCTGTTTTTGGTTTTATTTCAGCTTGCCATTGCTTTTGTGGATCCATATAAAAGACAATGTTATGATAAGAAATATAAAACTATCCTTTGCATTTATCTCCATTTTTTTGCTGCATCTCGTATGATACTTTTATATTCTTTAATATTTTTTGCTTTTGATTTTCACTGTACGTACTTTCTTTCAAAATAAATATTAGATGTCGATCTATGGTGATAAAATGATAAAAAAATACCTACCTCCAAACAGTATCTTTTGACAGTGAACAGTGAACCAAAATAATCTGTAAACTACATTTCTTAAAAAAAAGCATACGCTTTTTTTATTTGTTTTAAGCTGGCAATAGAAAACAGGACAATACTGTACCGCAGATCTAGTCCAATTATAATAAAGATACATATATTTTCTTCTTCAAATATAGCAAATTTATTTTGTGGTAACATAATTATAATTTATATAAATTAACTTTGTAAAAACCACTTATTTATTGAAAAAATTCAACATGTTTCGAAGCCGATGGCTTCTTCGTCAGGATTACAAAAATAATATCAAATGAATGATCCATAGCCAAAAGATGGTTAGCAAATTCGTAATAATTATTACTATTTAAACACCTTAAGTGTTTCTTAACTCTAATTTCAAAATTTCTACACGTTTTTCCTATATAAAAATAATCACAATCATAATATTAATAAGGGTTTACAAATTTTACATACAAATTATACAGAATCACAATTTGATAAATTAGAAATTCTGGAAATAAGAAAGAGTGTAAATAGTAAATTGAATGTTATAAATAATCAGGTCCTTTTTGCAAATAGTTACCTTTTAAATTTATTTTCATGTTAAGTAGGTACTTAATATTATCATTTTCCATATATAACTTTTTAATATTTTGATCTATACTTTGATTTTTAAATTTTTTTTTTGTTATCCCGACGAAGAAGCCATTGGCTTCGAAACATGTTGAATTTTTTCAATAAATAAGTGGTTTTTACAAAGTTAATTTATATAACTTATATATATATATTTACTTATATACTTGTATTTATAATTTATTTTACTTACATGCAACTTAATTATACCGCAAGTCCCATATTAAAAAAAAATCGAATTTTACACCAATGGCATTTTCCCATTTCATTCGTCATCCTATTTTTAAAAATATTTTTATATATATTTTACAATTATTATTTATCACCCTGATGAAGGAAATAGTATTTTTCGTAATGTTTTTATCAAACGCGGTTCATATTATTTCTTACATTTTAATATAATTTTAATAAAATCATTTTATATGGTGGTTTGTGGGGCTCGAACTCAGATTAATGCGAGTATATACCAGAGCCAAACTAAGCCAGGCTATCAATATGCGTCCATGCGCTTACTGTTACATCTTACGTTTTACGAGATAAGATCTGCTTTACATCTTTAGCAGCTCTCAGGACCAATTTGGCCTCGACATTGTACCCCGGCCTCGGACAAGGAGTGCGACTCTCTCATCCTATCTCCAAAGATTGGAACACAATGGTCCAGATGTGCACAGATGTGTTTAATGTGGGGAAGTCTGGGCAGGCTCCAGGAGGTTTATTGCCCACTTAATATAACGTAAAGCGTTTCGACACATTACTTTAATGACGCAGACGTCTTAAAATATATGCAAGACTGAGGGGTTGCTTATTTAAAACGAATAGGGGTCGTAGGTTTCGTTGATAGAGAATAAAAGTGTTTTCATATTATCCGTCGCCGTATAACGACACTATTTTTAAAGAAATTTTTGTTGTTCTCTTTCTAAGCTACCTTCATATATACGAGGTGTGATCAAAAAATACGGTGAATAATACAATTACAAACAATGAAATAAGTTTGTAAGAAATTTGACTGTATCTCCTTCAAAATACCTACTCTCCTTGGCTGGCAATGCACTTATTCCACCGTTGGTTCCACGATTGGAAGCATTTCTAGAAGGCTTCTTTCCAAAGGGCCCTCAGCTGCTCTGTCGCGGCCTTCTCAATGTCGGAAATAGTGTCGAAAAATTGTCCCAGATGTCGCATGGTGCTGAATCCAAGTAGTAAGGCGGATGTGGACTGACAGGATTTTTTTTCGGCCAATTTTACTCGTCTCATTTGGAAATTATCAGTTATAATGCTTTGCATGGACCTGTATCAGTTTTTCGGCAAGTTCTCGAATAGTCAATCACCTGTTTGAGCGAATAATTTTTGAGACTTCTTGCACGCTTTCTTCTGTTTCTGAGTTCGAAGGACGTCCCAACCTTTTCTCGTCTTGAACAGATTCATTTCCCCTTTTAAATCACTCACACCACTTGTAAAAAGCCTTCACGGTCATCACGCTATCGCCATATACTGATTTTAACATTATGAGCTTCTTAGTCACTCTTTTTCAACTTGAAACAATACATATGCTACTAGAAATCGTAACTTGTTCTCACTTGTCACTCTTACTATCAAAAAAGTAGGCTACCGGAATCTATCCTTCACATAAAAGCAGCGTCAGCAGTTGCTACTATAAAAATTCATTCACCGTATTTTTTTATCACACCTCGTATGTTAAATATTATATGATTTAAAGAAAGTATCTTAATTTTCTGACTCTGACTTCTGAATATCGAACAAACTTACAAAAATATTTTTCATTCTCTGTAAAAAAATATACAGTTGCCGGCAAACTTCTTGAAATTCTTTGGCATAGTGGGGGAATGCGCAGAAGACCAAATTTGGGTCTCTTTGGTAGAATGGTACTTGCCCCCACTACGCCGTAAAATTTCAAGATGTTTGCCGGCTACTGTACACAACTTTCAATTGAGGTGTCTAGAATTGAACTACAGATCAATTTTTTGGTCACGGCACGTCAAGGATGTGTTGTGTATTGATACACTTTAGCAGTAGGTATGAATAATATCTATGCGAGAAAAAAACAAAGTTATGTAATCGATTCACGCCACCGATACAGCAATGAAAAAACGCACTTGATGCGTGCTTTAGGTTATGTACACCGCGTGCAGTGTGTTGTTGTTTTAATTTAATTTAAATTGAAGACATGGGGACATTGATAATTATCAAACCATTTTTAAAACTTTGAAAAATTTCTTGATAGTTATCCATTATTTTATTCGGTTATTTGTTATTAATATAATAAAATTAACTGTTTATCTTAAAACAAAAATTTTCATTCACATATTAGTGTCAGCTGAGTAAAATGGGGTTGATATTATTTCATACCCCATTCATAAATTAATTAAAAATTGTACAAATTTATGTAGGTATATTGTAATGTTAAAAAAATTTAACTAACAACAGATTCGTCAGTATCGGTCAGTACCTAACACTGCCATGAATAAAAAATCGACCTGTACATCGTTTATCGTTGTGTCAAAATATAATCATTTCACTCACTAATTGTTGTTAACAAAATTAATCCACATTTTTCACAAATATTTTGTTGTATTCTATGTATTCTTATTGATTACCATATTTGAAAAAAAGCTTTATATATTCATAACAATATCAGAGTACCTACGAAAGAACTTTTCACAGCTTCAACTTTCGAACTTCAATTCGATACAAAAATTTCTGTTAATTCCCTTTTTTATTTATTTTTTATGTTCCATATGAAGGATTCATAATCGAAACCGCTAATTTCTTATTGACAAAAATAGAGAGTAACGTGTATAAAAATAATTATCTGGCAAACGTGCATGCTATATAATTGAAAACTCCTCTTGAAAATATGTTTCTTTAATCAATTTATACATCTCCGCTTTGTCTTTAAAATCAGTTAAAATAAATTTATCTAGATTACGTTAGTTGAATAGGTTTTGGTTTTGATCATATTTGAAAAAATTTTGTTGCTTACTGTTAATGGTTTTTGACAATTAATTCAGTATTTGACTACTGTATTTTATATATTTATGCAAATAAATTAATGAATTTACATTTCTCATGTCTTTTTAAATTAATGAAAATAATTGTGTTTATTAAATACATTTAATATAATTGCTGGAGATATATTAAGTCTGCCATTTTACAGCCGTTCTCAATCGCGCTGGTCCTGTGTCTTGTGTATAAGGACTAAAGACACTGTCTTTGAGGGCGAACAAGGGTCCACCGAAGTACAATTTAAACCCATCCACCCTAAGGCATTGGATAGTTGAACATTTCATTACGCTTGAGCCCAGATAAATTACGTCTTGCAAATTCACTAACAAATTTTTATCCTTTTATTTTCATATAATCCCAATTATAATAATTTCATTGTCTATCCGTCCGTCCTAACTTTGTATAACGTCCGTAAATTCTTTATGGTATTTTTTTCTTTTTTTATATAAATAAATAAATAAAGACTTATTCCTTAGGAACCGACATGTAAAAGTATCGTCGTTTTGGAATGGAAAATTCAGTTTTCAAATTTTACGATTGAAGTATCAACCATTAGAAACCTTTTTAATGATCAAAGGGGATCAGAACTTACTTATCTGAATTCTAACACATTTTCTCAGTGTAGCAAGTGGCAATTAAAGTGGACTTATGTACAAGGTTACTTGTAAAAAATTAACAACCTCGCAGGAATAAATTTCTGCCTCGATTATGAGTCGAAAATGTTCAAGCAAGAATGACCTAATATCAATACTTATGGAGATATGCGACATCAAAGTTTGCATTTTTTTTTCAATATTTCTGACTTACTTTTTTTTAAATCATTAAAATCATTATATTAATTGAATCTCCTAACATTGATATAAAAGTTAGAAAGAATTTGGCTAAAACTCTTGTCTGGAGTGTACTGTTGTATGGCAGCGAAAGATGGACCATTGGCCAGAGCATGTTCGAGAGGTTACCGGCCTTCGAGATGTTGTGCTACAGGCGCATGGCGAGGAACCATTGGTCAGAACATGTCCGAAACGACGTGGTGTTGAGCAGGGTGGCGGATTCTGAACAGAATGGCCCAACAGCGAGAGAATTGAAAAGGCCATAAAATAACGCACCCAAACTTGCTTTTTCCCATTGTCGGGGGAAATATTGAAGGCAATAATCATAGAGGCCGCCCGAGATCAAGCTACATAGACCAGGTTATTGGAGATGTGCGCTGTAGCACCTACCAAGAAATGAAGAGGCTGGCAGGTGACAAAGAGGAGTGGACAGATCGAGTGCTTGGTGCAGACCAATCCTAGGATTGTGACTGTCCCTTTGTCTCTCATGTGTTATTATGTGGTTTGAACTGAGTAAGCTCTATTTTACGATGCGTACAAGTTTAGTAAAATGTTTAGTTATCCCTCTATAGATTGTATGTTTGTGACCCAAAAAAAAATTTTACCAATATCCTTGTTGACTGAATTAACAATCCCTGTTGTTGAAAATTGTACCAAGTAACTATATGAATTGATGGATTAAATTAATAATAATAAAAATAATAATATAATTGTACATCACTAACTTGCTACATAGTTGAAGAGGACTAAGTATAGAGGAATGAAGACGGAATTTCGCGAATTGAATTTTAATGGAATATTTATCCTTTACGTTACTTATTTAGCAATCGTAGGCTAATGTCAGAACTTCTTGTAAAGTACTTGCCTTGTACATAATTAATAAATAAAATTAAAATATTAAAATTTAATTTTTGTACATGAATTATTAAGATTTGAAGAATGTAAACAGAATTATAAATTAGACGCGTGTCTTCTGAAAACAATTTCACTAAAACTTAAACCTACTTATCAAAATATCACATTTTCATTATAACTGTGACAACGTTGTACATATTCTAATTAAATGCTTTTTTGAATCGTCAAAAATGAGTAAAGATAGTCTAACAATCAACTTTAGTGATTAAAAAAGTAAGTGATAATAAATAAGTAGGTTAATCTAAACTTGACCATTATCTTATTTTATTTTTCAGTTCTTTTAATGTCATATATGACACCTCGCAAGATAAAAACTATATTTATAAATAAAATTCATCGAAACAAGACTGAACAATTCATTTAATGTGTGAAAAGTCACTACAAAAATGGTTAATATTGCGGAAACCGTTTGCAACGTTCAAATTGTTTCGTCGATATCAAGTTTAGTAATTGTTGGTTTAATCAATAAGTTCGAACTTTCTGGTGGTGTTGCTGATGTGCAACGAGGAAAAATTTCTCACTCAACCAGATCAAATGAAAAAATTTCTGCTATAGCTGAAAGTGTTGTCAGATGCGTCAATAAGAATCCATACACAGCAATTAGGTACTTCATATGCCATTTTGCACCGTATATTGCTGGATGTTGAATGATAACCCAACTTAATTTGACCGAATAATGATAGTACTTGGATGATGTCTATTTTCATCAGAATTAGACAACGGCCACACAAAATATAATCAAGTTATTAAATCAGAAATTTCCTTTAGAAGATACAGTCTGTGGTTTACAAACGTAAGTTCAATGAGTAACATTCGATCACAAGGGGAAAATAAAGCCTCAATTATGCAAAAATGTGATTGAAATTGCGTCAGTGATTTTTTGTGAGAGATTTCACTTCGGATGGTAAACGCTGTGATTGAGGGTAAGCATAAAACTTCTACAGGGTCTAAAAATTATCTAAAAGATCTTGGGGAGATCTTCATTATGTGGCGGATGATATTACCTACTGACGTTTTACGTTTTTCCGCATTTTCCGATACACGACCCGAATGTCCCCCGTAATGAACAGAATGTATGGGTCTCATTTAGAAAAAGATCGGAGCCGCGGCAAGCAGAATGTAAATTAATTAACAAAACATACTTCTTCCCCGGAATCACGCCCTTTCCTGGTTCGGTATTAGTTCCTCCACACCGGCGCAACTAATCTTGAGGTGAAATTCCTTAATTGCCAGCGGTACGACCGCACGTCGATTTATTAGGAGACACGGGAGGAGTGGCCGGGGTGGGGGTCGCCGCCCTCCGAACGTTGAAAAGGTTTTTAAAAAAAAATCTATAAAAATAATAACAAAAAAAATATTAAATAATTTTGTATAGGTGCATTTATTATTATATACGAGATTTTTTTAATAGCCACAGTGCCTACTTAGAGCAATCACATAATCTGCGTATGTCAATGCAGTAAAAACATAGGGTGCTTCTTTCTTGTCCGCGCGAAGAAAAAGGATACTTTAAAAGTAATACATATATAGAAAACTCCATGTTTTAGTTACCATGATAGCTCGCTATTATTTAAGTACGCCCCACGCTTTTGATTTCATTGACTGTGACCACTTTTAGCACTGTGTTAGTTAAAAAGTGTATTTTCTCCTTTTTAGTACTTTTTTATAAAAGTGTAAAGGTACTTAGATATTTTTATAAATATAACATTATTTTTACTTTTCAGTCTTCATCGCCTTAAAACATGCAATGCAAAACCTAAACTAGAAACTCAAACGTCACATTTAAAATAATATAAAATGATCGATGTCACCAGCATAATATATAGGTTTAATGTCCGATTAAATAACATGTAAGCTTAACTTTTGAATACTTAAACTAATTTTTTAAAACCAATGAATAATTATTGTACTGTCATCCGGAATATCTGGTAAATATATATCAATTGAGCGATTTGAAGCAATTTCAATCGAGCGATCATGTTTATGTGTTAAATGATAGCATTGAAAGCATAAGATTGCTTTCATAAATGGTACTTACCTTAAAAATTGCACGGTAAATAAAACAATTATTAAAAAAAATCTGTCATTAAATTATAAAAAGAAATTAATAAGTTAGTTTGATGTATGTTTACTTTATATGTTTTTGAAATTATGATAACATTAAATAAACATATTGTGAGCTTTTATGATGTCATGCAATATATACCTGATAAATAATCGTCAGTTTTTCGGCATACAACCGGAAACTTAAAAAAACATTTATTATAATTTAGATTTCAATCAACCCTTACCTGATATCTAAATATTTCACACAAGGTATTTTAATTTAGGTACCCGCAATATAATAAAGGTACCGAATGAATGTTCTTTTGGACCATCAGTTTTGTTTCGATTGTCGCTCTGTCAACACGAATTTTGTTTTCTATTGTTCAATGTAGATTTGTTGACTATCTTTCAAACGAAATTTCTTTTTTTGAAATCGTGCTTCAATAGAGCGATTTTTGCCGGGTAAATAATTCTTGCGAACCGAGCCAAAAAACATTTTTGATGGTTGAGGGTTTGCATTGAATGTTTGACTGTGTCAAAGTTGGTTTAAAAAAGCTCGTAAAAAAGTGAGAAAATTAACATATTGTCACTGAAGGAAATTACTCATAATGAAGTCTCTTAAAAGGTCCATATAATAGAATCTCATAATCACTGGAAATATGAAGAAACTAATAGAACGTTCTAGAGGCATAGCGAAATTAACGTTTTGTATAAAATGTATTGTCAGCGTGAAATAGAAGTCCACAGATAAAAGGGAACCGTGCGACGTGCCTAGCGAGCTTAATACCGGAGACAATAATTAAGAAGATTACTTAACAGGCGCTGGGAAATAAGTGCGACCACTTACGTGCGAATTACAAAATTGACATGAATATTTTAGTTTCAATTAGTGTGCATTAAAAATGGTGTTCCGATTAAATTCGTTTCCAGTGACTTTGTGTGATTAACAAAATTTAAAATTATTTTTAATGTCTCATTTGCCTCCATCAGACGTGATCCCACGACAATATCTACTGCATATTAATTAATTTATGAGGAATAAATTCAAGTCTGCCTCGATTCGAACTCTGAAACTTCTGATGAAACGAAGTCAGACGCGTTATCTCTTGCGCCAGAGAACGTTGTAAATGTACCGTAAACAAGAAAATATTAAAGTTTGAGTTTTTCCAAAAAAGTAACGAATCCATGTGACGGCTATAGTCAATAAATTGAAATTACTCTCATGGACTCAACGTGTACCTACACCTTTAACATATTTATACCTTCACCTCAATAACATCAAATGCTATAGGTACCATGTACGTAGCAAATTTAATTACGGTTTTAATATAAGCAAATAAAGACGAATTTAAATGTCGAACATAGGCATAACAACAATCAAGCCCTACCCCAAAGCATTGCTATCTTAACACAAAATTTCGAAGAAAATTTTATGTTTTCATGCGTCGAAATTTATACCGAAATTTTAGATTTCGGAATACTGGAATGCCAATGCAATTTTTGTTTCGTTAAAATGCGGAAAATCGAAAAGTTATTATACAGTTTGGCATTTTACATTCTCTTGTTTTCAATTTTCCCTCGAACCATTTTCACATGTCCTACCATTATCGAGTTTTTATTTCAGAATCACATTTTATAGAAACGAGGAAACGTATTTTGTTATCATTAATTAAAAAAAAAAACTGACAAACTTTGTGTAAACCATCAACTTCATGACGACGGACGAACAATAATAGACTTTATCGCTTACCATATGTACGAAGATACTGTGATATCGAAACCGATCAATATATTTTATTCAAAATTTGTTCAGTTTTTAGAAAGTAGAAATGTCACAAATTTATTGCCATAAACATTAAAAAAAAATTAAATGTGGAAATATTTACTTTGATTTTTGAGTAACGTGTCGCATCAATATACTTACTAATTTCATACTAAACGATTGTGCTATGAAAACAGAACTAACTCGGCGGTGTCCTGGAATAGGGCTCGAACCACCGAACACCAGATCATTAGCCAAGCGTCGTGAACACCACACACTTTTGCGTTTTTCTCGAAACTCCCTTTTTCACACTGGTGAGAAAATATCTCAAAAATTATAGGACCAATTGGACGTCGTTACGCCAAAAGGATCCAATCCACAACGTGGACATAAACAAATATTTATCATTTAATTTTTAAATGAGCAAGTCTCATTTTTGGAGAGGCAAAGCAATAAAATAAAATATATCTAAGTAGATTGTAATAGACAAATGTATTATTGTGATTTAAATGTAGTTTTAATATTAAATAAATAAAAAAATTAAAAAAATATTACTTAGTATCAACCCACATGTACGACAGGTTAATTTTTTTTTCATCATAAACAATAAAATAAATTGACTCATTCCTTGTAAAATACAAAACTACTTCTGGCTGTACTATTAACAATAAAAAAGTATTTATATTCTACACCATTTGTTTTTTTTAAACTGGCAATGGAAATATTTGCATTTTTCATATAATATTTGTATCACTTACTATTCTTAGGACAATTATAATATAGATTTTATCATACTTTCAATTAATTTTAAAACGAATAGCAATGAAGAACTATCTTAGATATAAACTTCAAATCTCTAAAGTGACTTTGTGTGGATTGGATCCTTTTCGATTAACTACATCCAAAATGTTCAAATTGTTCACACATCTAACTTATAATATTATCTGTGATGTGGCGTATGATATATACAGATTATTTGCATATTATGAATTTTTGAACATTGGTTATGTTGACTTGACATAAATTTATAATTAACCTAAGAAAAATATTTAATGTATTTTCAAACTGATGCACAAAAAACATTTATTTTTAATGTGCTACACATAAAAATAACATTATTTAACAAAAAAATAATTATCTTGACATGATTATCTGCACCAGCTGTGCGCGTCAAGTAGAAGTACTCTTGCGAGCAGCACATAAGTCCGTCATTTGAAATTCATAAATTGTTTAAAAGATATATTTTATTATTTGTTTTAATCTACTTATATTCATTAATTACACCAAAATGCTTCGGAAAAACCTTTCCATCCTTAGGGTGTTTTATAAAACAGTTGAATAAAACAAATAATAAAATCAATTTCTTTAAAATGTCAATCTACAAAGTTGCTCAACCAATCGAACGAATATACATTATGCGTTAATGAAAAATTAACATTAAACAGTTTAACCCCGCAAATAATAATGACCAAACGAATTTTGTGTAAAAAAATTAATTCATTTTTTAATACCACAAGGTTGTATAATCCCTTAAAAGTACCTATAATTTTTATTTTGGCTTATCTTTTCTCGGTTTACTTTTTTAAGTTACTTAATATTGCACATCAATTTGACTATTCAGTTCTACTTTGAGGTCACGTTTTAGTTCAAACAAAAAGTTTATCCGACTGGTCAATTCTAGTTCATGCTCGCCTTGAGATTCTGAAAGGAGCACATCGATTTGACCATTCATTCAACTGTCGAGATCATTGTGAGAAACTGATTGGCGTAATCCTCTTGTAAGTTGGAGACCTGGATTAAGACAGGGTTGTAGATAAGTCTGAAGACTGTGAACCTTCAATTCCTTTTGACGACCTCCACATTGATCGAGTTCCATATAAGTCTTGCAAATGGTATTTGGGACCTTTTTTGAAAAATACCTTCTTACAATATACATAAAATTTCAGCCCTTTTCAAATTCTTTAAATAGAAAAAATACTACGGTCATTTTGTAAATATTTGCAGACGCGTGCAGTCAGTGGACTGATATATGGGTTGCAGCAAAACGTATTTAAAAAAAAAGTTATTTGACTAAAAATTATTGTTTTTTTTTTAATTCATTATGGATTATCTTTATAAATATAATGCTTCTGTACGTGTGTTGTCACTGAACTTCTCCTTAATGGCTGGACCGATTTGAATAAAAAAATTGTGTGCGTTTGAGTGGGTCCCTGAATGGTTTAGATTTACAACAGGACCCGGTAGGTGGCGCAGCGGTGGAATTCTAGGATTTTTTTTGTATTACTAACGGACCAGACAGAAATAAAGCCAAGAACCTTAATCCATCGTCGCTATGGGATACAAAATATATGAAAAATTGTTGATCAAAAGAAATGTTTTATCTTTCCTATGTAACGGAATATTATTTTAAGGAGAGTAACCAGGGATAACATAAAAATTGAAAATATGATTGAAAATGATTTACAAAAGACATGATTCGAATTTTCTAAAAGAGAAAAAAAATTTTTTTAATACAATTATGTGATAACTGTGTTTACGCTGTGTTTCGATATTCCATGTACAACAATTGCATAAAAATTAAGTACATTGTCCATAAAATTCAAATATAAGTTAATTATATAGAACAATGCCACGTCTTGGACAAGGTGGACAAGAAGGAAATATACTGATGTGCCATGATTTTTCACGTGGAACAAACAGTTCAAAAAATGGACCCACGAAAGCGAGGCGTTCCAGTCCAAGGATACGACGGCATATTTATGGAAAATACATTAGGCTGATTATACTCAGTCCATCCAAAACAATGCGAATGCTTCTTCTTACGTTTGTTGTTGGTTAACGTTCCTGGACCGACATCCTTACAATATTCGCGAACAGTCAATAGTATTTTATTCGACACGATGCGTGTCGCGAATTGCATTTACTGGAAGATGACAGCCATTGGGATCTCACACCTGCAGATGCAGTAGGTACTCAGCTCCTATCCTCATCAAATTAACCAATTATTTGCCACATTATTGACACTTGTTTTCCTTTCCAACATTCTGCATCGAATAAAGACCGCTGATCGAGATCCCAATATATAACCAGGCCCTAATAGTCCGGTCGAAACAGGCATTTTCAATTATTCGCATAGAGCTGAAAATTAGTACAGATCTTGGGTACACTATTATAAATAAAATTTCAAAAATCCCCACCAATCCTACATCTGCAAAAAAAATTATTCAAGGTCAAACGTCTAAATTATCTTTTTTTTTGATTTTTCTGGTTAACAGTAAGCTTAATCATAGAAGTAGATTTTATATAAATTTTAGGTCATTTAATTATCTACAATAATTATCTCTATCTTTTTTTCCGAAGAATCACTATTTCTGAGATATCGCGTTACTAAGAGTTGAAAAAATCATATTCTGCATATTACGCACACATTTTCGCACCACCTGGCAGCGTTGGAGTGTATATTATTCGGACAGGTTTGCATACTTATAACTATTTACATATTTATAACTATTTACATATTTTTATTTCGATTTATTTTGTAAATATTTTATTTAATTGTTATAGTATTTTTAAGGATTGACTCCACGCCATTAGGTACATTACGTTAAATGTATCAAAATATTTTAAATAAGTTTTGTTTAGATTTATTTATCTCTATGATATGTTTTCATCATTAAAAAATTCAATTTTATTGCACTTATTTTTTAGTGCGATATGATTTTTTTTAATTAAACTAAATTTATCATTCTTATATTTTTTTTTTTTTTACAGTTTTAATTTATTTTTTAAAAATATTTATTACATTAAACATATGCCAAACTGCACAGCAGTTTTACGGCATGGTTGCCTTCAATATTTGACAATAATTTTTATTTTATAATGAAGATAGTAGGTTATTATCGAGTGTTGCATATTTTTTTACAAGTGATACATGATATGTAATTATAAATTAATGTAAGATTAGGTTCATAGCTTTAATATATATTCTTTTAGCTTGTACTTTTTTGAAGCCAATGGAGTTTTTTTGTCTTGCATCATCTCAAAGAATTTTTTATCTAATTTATTAAAGATTCTTGGCACAATATATTCTCTTTTCCTTTCGCCATACACGTTGTTAGTGATTGGTATTCTCATTGTTCGTCCTGTCGATCTGGTTGCATAGTTATGGTGCGTGTCAGTGTGTATATTAATATTATTTATCATTTCTTCTAGTATTATATTATATTTTACTTTTTGGTCAATTGGTAATATTTTGCATACTTTGAATAATTTATTATAATCATCATTGTACATACATTGTGTTATTATGTCACAACTATAGTTTTTAAAGGAACAGTCTATCTCATCATCAGGTATAAATTTAAATAATCCAATTTAATTTTTTAAATTCGTAATTTAATATATTATTGAAGCAAGTTGATAAATTCAAATACTTCAGGGTGGAATTTTCTAACTATGGAGCCTTTACTCCTACATATTGAAAAAAATCACAAATTTATTGAATTAAACATGTTCTATGAACGCCAGAGAAACGATTCCAACAAACCAAGAAGTATCCTCTTGGCAACCTCGGAAAGAAGGTGATCGACGCGGCAGTCGCCCCAGGATAAGCTGAAAAAAACTATAGAAAAAAGTGTATGTAGATAGAATGGGTCTTTACTGGTTAATACGTATGGAAGCAGCACAAGACAGCTGAATATGGAAACACTTTTTTTGAATCTTTATGGCCCGACCCTACTAGGACAAGGGGATGAAGTTGATGATGATTATCGTCAAGAGATGGTAGAAGCAGCGTGTTCAACCGCGGCAATCCGCACTTTGGGAAAAATGGATAATATGTGGAGGGAAATATGACTAGGAAAAAAGGAAAGGTTAAGGGGAACGAGACGAGAGTGGACTGTAATTTTCGAGATGGAAGAGAACGTTTCTATTGTATTATCTCTTGGCGCTCCTTCCAGCTGTCACTTCACCAAATACTTAAAACTGCTTGGTTGAATCCAATACACGGTATTTACAAGTAATTCCAGTTATCCGGCGGTGATGAAACGAGAACATCTACATATATGCATACTTAATACGAGACGAAAGATAACAATTTTTCAAGTCATGAGGCGAGAAACGTCCAACTTGTCAGTTCGAAAACGAAAAGGAAACATATATTTTTTAAGGTTAGGATGGAAAATTTCAATACAGACATTCAGTGTTGCCACACAAGAAAAAAACATAATCCGCAAAATCGATCTTTATGTCAGCGTGATGCTACGAATATCGAACAAGTGGAAAGAATTGCAATTGAGTATTTTACAGCAAAGGTGCAAAGGTCTGGGATAATCTACTTGATTCTGGAAACATTACGAAACGACGTTGCCTATATAAGAGATGAGACGATGTGCGTTGTTGTTTTGAGAAGCGAGACAATGTCTTAGAAACTATCAAATCATGAACCCGCGCGTCTGACCACAAATAGGCGATAGACATTATTAGACAATTATTCAGGAGTGACAACTAGTACGAATAACGAAATTGCTGGAAATTAATGAGCGTTGTTTCGATTAAATTCCAGTGATATTAATTAATTAATTAAATATTAATTAATTTCTAGTGCTTTATTTGCCTCTCACAGCCACCATTCGGTGACATAATATTCTCAAACGAAGGCAAAAAAATTTAAACTTCATATAGATAGAAGCAGGTACAAATATTTATAAACGTAAACAGCATAATTAAAGATACCTAATCAATGGAAGGTTGCGCGTTACGCAATGTAATAAAAGTCTATTCTCTTAGAAGAATAAAAATAGCCCCGTGGAACGACTTTCCTCCGAACGCCATCTTGGAACATGTCCCCATTTTGTCGCGCTGACAGCGATTTAAAAACCCGATGATGGACGTCCTCTAATGGACAGTTTACTGTGTATGTAGCTGAGTATGTGTGGGTGTGTACGTCATCGTGAACTGACTATCCAGGCGTGAAATATGTTGCCCCGGCTACATTTGGGAGGATAATCATTCACCAATACATTCATCTTGGCAGTAGTGACGACAGACAGCTAGAACTAGACTTTATTATATGGTAGTTTCTTAACCAGTTATTTGTATGGACTCAGGATCCTTTTTATTGCAATCCCGAGACATCGGGATTCGATTTTCGGGATGAGTCCTGAGTTCACATTCATTTTTTGATCATAATCAAAAGATTAAAGTCTCACAGAGAAGAAGGAAAACATCTATGGAAATCTTTATCATTTACATTTATCATTAGACCTTGTGACCTGTATTAGCTGACTTCATGTAATCACTCGCAATTGTACTCAACTTTCACCGATTCCACCGCAAGAACATCCACAAATTATCATTTTTTCAATAATTTAAATACGTCCTCTATCTGTCTTTTTTCAAAAATTTAAAGGGACTATAGAGTGACGGCTTTATTACCAGTTAGCAATTTCTACCAACCAACCAGAATCAAACATAATAATTGTCTATCTATCCATACGTAACTTCGTGTAACGTCCGTAATTTCGTTCGTATTCACAGCGAAAAAAACAAATTAATCGGCTGGAGATGGGCTTGAACCCGGGCCAGCAAACCCGAATCGGCCACTGTACGCGTATTGCTACCGCTGCCTCTCCTTGGACCGCCAAAAAGATAATATAAGTATATACCTACTAGGGCTTAGCAAGGACGCAAACCAATGTTCCGCCATTTTTGACGGGTAGTTAATAATAAATTAGGTGATTCATATAGTGCCAAATAAATAAAAAACACACAATAAAAAAATAAATACAACATTAAGATTTTTTAATAAGATGAAAAAAGGAGGGGCTAAAATTAAATATGACACCACTGGTTACATAATATACCATTTGATACATAATATATTATATTTTTTTCCACGTTTTGCTAAATCTTCTTAATCTTGTCCTAACTTTGTCGAACCTTATAGCCTACCTACTAGCTTTGACTACCAGATTATTGACTGCTGTTGAATTCCATAAATAATTTAAATATAATTATATCATACAGGGGGTTTCTTTGCCTCCTGTACCATTTTTAATTTAGTGATGAAAATCAAATAACACAATTAAAAAACACTCCTGATATTGTCATCATCAAAGAATTGTGCTTAGTTTTAGAATAAGCGACTACTTAGTGTATTTTTTGCAGTTGTAAAAAACGCATCGACTTATGCGACAGGTATTTTTTTTATAAAAAATCAGTAATATAGAAAAAAAATATATTTCGCCTTATCAGCTCCACGTAAAATATTAAAACTGAACACGAGAACTATAAATTGCTAACAATTTTGTTCAAAGACTAATATAAAATTGAAAAGAAACTTCTGTTAGAATAAAAAAATAAGGAATATGTCATCTTATCACCTTAAAATGGTAGTTTAACATTAAAACCTTAAATTGATTTTTAAAAAAATTATTATAAAATAAAACCGCAAAAAGACTAATTCTATCAATACAAGAAAAAAGCTTATATTGGAATATTTTCTTCTTCTTCTGCTTATAGAATTAGAATTAGAAACAATGATTGAATAGAAAGAATAGAAGAAGTAAAAAAATAGTAGGTTAGAAAATACAATAGCTTCTATTAGAATAGATAGATAAAATCTTTAGAACTTTGTTGTGTGATACTAACAACAAATAAAATTCTAATTTATTTCTTTAATTTGACCCAAAAATCAAAGATATATGTCAATAAAATGTGTTTTATTGTGAAGTTACAATTATACCTAATTATTTTTGAGTTATCTACTATCCCGCAAAGGTCCTTCTCCATGACGCACGCAGCTGGTAGAGTTACTCATGTTGCCAGAGTTTGAGCGAAATGAAAATTTTAATTATTTTATTTTTTAATAATGTTTATGAGAAACATGAAAAAAAGATTATGAGCAAATGAGATCATTTTGAATATAAATTTCATTTTTTGCGAAAAGTTAAAAATTCCCATTAAGCGTACCGCGCATTTTATCAATTATTTATTTAATTTTTTATTCAATATTTTATTTAATTAAATAACATTTAATTATTCACTATTCATTAATTATTAATTATTATAGTAAATATGAAAGTATATGAAGTTATATGAAAGATAAAATTTTGAGTACGATGTCTGGAAAATTTGAACAAAATCGGCTAAACACTTTTTGAGATATTTTCTACACCATTCTGAGAAAATTTCGAGAAATACGCAAGAGAATAATGAAAATACTTTAAAAATTTACCTACAACAAAATTATATAATCCTTAAAAATATTAATTAGTTGAATTAAAGATATTCCAGATTAAATAAAAGTGAGCAAATATCTTGGCGTCACCTAATGCTGTGAATTTCTCAGTCTTTTTCTAATTCATTCCAATATTAAGTTGATTGTTATTTTAAAATGGATCAATAATATTCTTCAAAAAGAGCAAAAGAATGATGTGGTAACATTATTAATTCATTAATTTCCAATATATAATTTTTATATTTTGATTGTCTATACTTCGACTTTTGATTTTTAATTTGTTAGTACACATCTTGACGAAGAGGCCATGGGCTCTGAAACATGTTAATATTTTTCAATACAAAAGTGGTGAAAACAAAGTTCATTTTTTTAAATTATTTGGATCAATAATAGATGAATCGTTACATAATATGTATCTTTAATATTATATTCATCTTAATTCTCACCACCTTTTCATTTATTATTTATTCCCCCTGTATATTGTTTGCATAAATAATTGAAATACGCTACCAAAATTTTCGAAGTACTATCCATAAATTTCTTAACGTTTAGGTACAAGTTGAAATTAATGTTTCGCTCAACCGACAGCTGTCAGAATAGTGACAGCCAAAGTGTTGCAGGCGCCATTATTTTTGTGAAAGTGCCGTTCATTTTGGCGTTTGAGTTACCTACCTAAAATGTCAAAAGCTCCAAATCCACAGTGGTTAAAATTATTTGGAAAATAATGAGGCAGTCACTTACAATCTGTCACATGAATAATAGCTACAATTGATTAAATATTAATTGATTAAATATGGAAACAGTGACTCCACATATTTATATCGGGTGTTTTTTTATACAGAGATGATATTTTAATCATTTTTAAAATCAAACAATATTAATAATATTTATTTCAAAATATTTTTTTGTATGCAAGGTATTGCAACAAGGTATTATGATACTTAAAATATTTGTTTAAAATTGATCATCCGTTGTGAAAACTTGATTTTATTTAAAAAAAATTGATATGTAGATTAATGGTATACGTAGGATATTTGAAAATGTGAACGGAGCGCTTGGTACTCTCCGCCTGCCTCCAAAAGCCTTTCTTTTTCTAAGCCTTCTAAGCCTAGTTTCACTTATAAAAAGCTTCGTCTCTTCGGGGCATCTATAATTTTTCTTAATATATTTGTAAAATTAAAAGATAGAAAATATTTTATAATTTGTGTGTATTTTCAAATAAATGTATGTCACTGTGTATGTGTATGTCAAAATAAATAAATTAATGGATTCCTAGATCAATATTCAGTGGTTTCCGATGATACGAAGTTTATCACGTGACGTGCAATAGTAATTGTGAATTTGGTATAAAGTGAACATGTATTACCCACTAATTCGTTGCAGTATCGTAAAATCATATTACGAAGATATTATGATAATGCAACGTAATAACTTCAAGCTCTTGTTTCCC
The DNA here is from genome assembly GCA_016648135.1 of Agrypnia vestita. Lineage (NCBI taxonomy): Eukaryota > Metazoa > Arthropoda > Insecta > Trichoptera > Phryganeidae > Agrypnia > Agrypnia vestita. Next base: position 5,461 of record JADDOH010007865.1, on the reverse strand, counting down.
GATCCAAACTAACGTAACGTCTATTTCAATACATCATTAATTAGAGTTGTGGTTACGCAACAATATTAAAATATGGTATTGCACTATTTCTGTGGTGGAAAAAATCAGTGCAATGTTACCCTTAGAGCTCGTTGCATATAAATTAGCGCAGATAATAAAGTTCGGTACAAACTTTTCTAAACAGCGTTTTCCGAAAAACGTGCGCTTGAAAATGTATGGAATATCTACGGTGATTTATTCATGTAGAAATAATTTATCTTAAAATTATACCTGTGTTTAGCACTAGCACCAAACGGCAACCACTGGATGTATGTAGAGCTGGGAATTTCAGTTCACCGAACTATTCACTTTGAATCGTTCAGTAGTTCATCTGAATTAGTGTTTTATCTGCTTCATCTGTTCACTTTCCCTCCAAGAAATTTTTCATCCACCAGCAAATTTTTAAAACCAGGGGGGGTGGGGTGCATTCAGTTTCCAAGGATTTCATAATTCAGTCTCCAAAAAAATTAAAAAATTAAATAAATCTTTCCCATAAGAAAATTTTCATTACCTGCAGAGAGAGTGTGCTTTCAGTTTTCGAAAATTTCATTATTCAGTCACCACAAAATTTTCACTGCCCAAAGAGAAGAAATAGGGTTGGCTACCAAAGATTTCATCGATTTTGGGAGTTTAGATTTACGATTTAATGAATAATTTGTTTTCCACCAACTGAATTAATAAACGATAGTTCTGAAGTGAAGTAAACTATACCTTTCGTTCGTGCAGTTAAGTGAAATATTTTATTTCGTTCATGAAAGACCCATCTCTACAGCCAGTAGATAAAGTATGTATAACGCTATACATTTTATGAAGTTGTTTATCAGAGAAAACATAATACATTTTTTAATGTATGTACCTTTGTAAATATACTAAAATCTCATCTCTGTCAAGTTACGCTGAATAGCTGGAAATTTTGTTCCGAAATTTTTAAAAATCACCAGATTAAAAAAATTACAAAATTGGAAAATGAATCTTTCTTTTCGTTCCATTATTAAAATAAATAATTAAAATGTTCTCATGTTTTCTAGGCTATTATATATATTCAACTTATCCGGCCAACGTTTCGGATCCCATATCAAGGTCTATCTTCGCAGCTTTTAGCAGCCATGGTAATACTGTGTGGTGAGGCGGTTAGGTTATGGTTTAAATGGTGCGCTTTGAGCGTCCAACTATACGGAAACTTCCAAGGGGCAAGCAAGATGTCCAATACGTAGCGAAAGGCCCGTAACTGAGAAAACATGCAAGACACTTACCTCCTGGTTATCTTCGATTTATTGAACTGCGACCTGATGAAATGCGATTGAGTGGACTGTAGATGCGGGTGGCCGTCTTCACCAATAATGTAAACAAATCCACTGCGAAGAACGGATTTGAAAAGGCGGTTTTAAGATCGAACGACAAATTGAGGTTATTGCGGAACGTGCGTAAAAAATGTCACACGGCGGCGATGGCGAACGAGTATGTACTCACAGCGGCGGTCCAATATGTACTACTGCCGGCCCTGCTGGGTCTCGCGTCATTGGCGGAGACAGGTAACGCGGCTTGCCTAATTTCTCAATGAAAGGCGTTCGCTATATATTCCAAATATAGATATGGCCCGACCATGCTCCCCGCCTTGGAAGCTCACAGAGCTTTCAAAATTAATAAAAAATCATCCGAACGCATGATGCAACTTCCTTATCGCAATAACGACTAAATTATGATATAGAAAAAAGAGAGACAGCGTAATATCAGTCCCGATATATAATATATGAGTAAATTAAAAATGTGTCAATCTGACATATTCAGCGGTAAATTATGAAACGCAAATAAGAAAAGCACGTAAATGCTGCGATATAAGTAATTAATACATCGAACAATAACAAAGAGGCGTGAATGAAAATAAAATAAAATAATATATAACTAAGAGCTATTGTACACTAAGAGGCGTGAAAAAAATAAATAAAAATAATATATAACTAAGAGCTATTTATTGGGTCGGGAGAGGATAAAGTTTCACCACTGGTCGCTTGAAAAAACCGGATTCAGTTTTCACTAGAGCAACTCTCACTACACTATCTGAACCTGGATATATTTGAGAGATTACTCCTAAAGGCCAGCTAAGCGGTGGTGCGTTATCCTGACCCACTAGCACGACTTTACCGACGGTGACGGGATTATCTGGAGTACACCATTTTTGTCGGACTTGTAGAGTGTGTAAATACTCTAGATGCCATTTTTTCCAATATGACCTAACTAAGTTATCTAGTAGTTGTTTGCGTGTACGAAGACTCCGCGTATCGTCAGCAATGTCCGATACCGGAAGATACTGGAGTGGTGATGACATTAAAAAATGTGCTGGTGTCAGCGCCTCAGGATACGGATCCTCAGACATAACACAAAGTGGCCGGGAATTGAGCAACGCTTCGATCTGTGTAAGAACTGTGAAGAGTTCCTCGTAAGTCAACAACTGACTTCCGATTACGCGGTATAGATGTGTTTTAAAACATTTTATATTGCTTTCCCAGATCCCTCCAAAGTGCGGGCTATGCGGTGGAATTAATTTCCAACAAATGCGTCGTTTAATAAGCTCATCCTTTATAGCGTTTTGATAGTCCGAGGACAAGATTAATTTATAAAATTCATCTAACTGTGCCTTGGCACCTATGAAGTTCGAGCCGTTGTCGGAATACAGACAAGATACGGGTCCTCGACGTGCTATAAAACGTTTGAATGCAGCTAGGAAGATGTCCGAGGATAAATCTGATGCTAGTTCGATATGAACAGCTTTAGTTGTCAAGCAGACAAAAATACAGATGTAGGCCTTTTGCGACCTTTGTCCACGCTTGCGTTGGAGTGTTATATTTAGCGGACCAGCATAATCTACCCCTGTGTGTGTAAAAGCCTTTGCTTCCTGAATTCGGCAGGCTGGCAAATTAGCCATTTTAGGCGTGGGATGTAGAGGAGAAACGCGAAAGCATTTATTACATTTTCTCACTCTCCATCTAATAACGCTTCTTCCGGAAAGGATCCAAAAGCGTTGACGAAGGATTGATGAAAGTAATCCTGGCCCAGTGTGAAGATGCAATTGGTGATGGTGATCTATTATAAGGGCGACTACGTGGTCATGTTTTGGGAGCAGAGCAGGATGTTTTGCCTCGAAAGGAAGACCTGAATTGGATAATCTTCCTTCAATCCGCAAAATACCATCCTCATCTATGAAAGGACTAAGACGTTTTAACCTTTTAGAATAGCCTTTTCCTCCTTTTAGATCCGCCATTTCCTTAGCAAAATGAACATTTTGAACGGCACGAATAGCCGTGTTTTCAGCAGCAAGTAAGTCAGCGACTCCAATTGCTGGGGAACGAGGTAATCTTTTCATAAAACGGAGGCAGTATACGATGATGCGCAGAAGTTTATCCCAACGAGAGATATTTTGAGCTAATTCGTAAAAACTACAAGGTACAATCTTAGCGGTAATCAAAGTTGTGGATTTAAATTCCGGGAGTACCTCATATTTTGTAGGTAAGAATGGTTGGATAGGCCAACTTGAAATGACAGAACGTAGCCATACAGGCCCGTTCCACCACAAGTCATGGGTTACCAATTGAGATGGTAACATGCCCCTAGATAGACAATCACTAGGATTCTCAATGCCTGCGATATGATAGAAATCTTGGGGTTGTACATTTTCCTGGCATTGAGCTACGCGGTTGCTCACAAATACGGACCATCTATGCGGGGAAGAGTGGATCCATGACAAGGCAATTGTAGCGTCCGAGAATGCATATGTTCCTGCGATGGTGATGCGTGAACTATAAATATCCCGAACAGTCTTTATTAACTTCGACATCAAAAGGGCAGCGCATAACTCCAAACGAGCGAGTGAAATTATCTTTGTTGGTGAAACCTTAGACTTGGAACACAATAACCTGACTGATACGTTCCCGGTTAAATCTGTGGAGTGCAAATAAATGACACAACCATAACCTTTCATACTCGCATCGCAGAAGGCGACGATGCAAACTGTACTGTCCTTTAGAACACCAATATGGCGCGGAATTCTCAAAGTCGAGAGCAAGTGAAATTCACTCGTAAGTGCAGTGAAGCGTTGAATGATGCTCTCAGGAGGTACATCATCCCAACCAATATCGCACAACCAGAGCTCCTTAATGAGCAATTTGGCATACAGGATTACTGGGGCCACGATGCCTAGAACATCAAACAAACGAGCCACTAATGAAAGTATGCTTCGCTTTGTACATGTCTCTTGGACCTGCAGAGTTGTTAAGAAGAAATTGTCCTCAGCAGGTTCCCAAGATAAACCTAGAACTTTAGTACTGTTGTTCTCATTTGTGAAATCCACTGAACTTCGATGAGAATGCGGGAGGTCATTGAGTAATGCCAAAGAATTACTCGACCATTTAATTAATTCAAAGGATCCTGATTTGAATAACGAGATTAACTCTCGAGAGGTGCGGATGGCCGATTCGTCGTCAGGCATTGAATGCACCAAGTCATCCATGTAAAGTTTAGACTCGGCGACTGCAGCGGCATCAGGGTACTGAAAGCGCATGTCTGATGCTAGCTGACGAATAGTACGCAAAGCTAAATACGGACTAGGTTTGAGGCCAAATGGAAGGCGGTTGAATTGAAATACTCTGATCGTCTCGTTGCTATAGTCGCTAAAACGAAATAATATCTTTAAATATCTACGATCATTTTGAAATGTACCAATTTGTAAATACATCTGCTTTATGTCCGCGGTCATAGCTACAGGGAATAACCGGAACTCAAGTAAAAGAGAGAAAAGGTTTGCTTGTAAGTTAGGCCCAGCATATAATACATCATTCAATGATTTCCCAGTATGGGTTTTTGAACTTGCGTCGAGTACAATTCGCGGCATTGGCTTATCTGGGCGTGTGACGGCATGATGCGGTATGTAATAACCCTGGTTTGAGACATCGATTGCGGTAATCTCAGTTAAATACTCCTTTTCAATGTATTCGTTTACTACGTTATTATAATTTTCACGAAGTTTTGGTTCTTGTTTGAATTTCTTCTCTAGAGCGATAAGTCGGCGATACGCAGTATTTCGTGAATTACCTAATTCCTTTGAATCTCCACGAAAAGGTAATGCGACCGAGTAACGTCCAGCCTCATCTCTATTTACAGATGCGCTGTATAACCTTTCGCAGGTCGTCTCCTCGGGGCTCAGGAACTGCCTAGTTGGAATCTCTTCTAGATGCCAAAAACTTTGCAGAGAAGTCTGTAAATCACCATCATTTAGAGATAGAAGAGTTAAAGTAGAATCTTCCTTTTTGGGATTTTCCATAGACATCTCGCCCATTATGATGTAGCCTAAAGTCGTTTCTAACAACGGCGGAGCGGGAGAGGGTGCGTTTATTCGACCACCTAATAAAAGATACGGGAATAATTCTGC
>JADDOH010007864.1:0-158617 GCA_016648135.1 Agrypnia vestita | reverse complement strand
TTATTTCATTAAAAATTATACCGTAATGTAATCGCAATAAAATCTTGGTAAAAAAATGATCTACCATTTGTCTTAAATTCATATGTATTGTTTTTCATGTATAGTTTTGAGATTTATTTATTTTGTGTCTGAGTGATAATCAGAATGTGGCAGAAAATTTTAAGATCGCCTGAAAATAGCAAGATTTTCACATGATTACATATGATTTTAAAAATCATTTATTCAGAGTATTAATCGCGAAGCACTCCACTAACTAACTGTGTCTCTTGTAGATAACTCGACACATTTTAACATGATTTTCGCATAATTTTCTTTATAGTACTCGTATATATCATATGTGGGATATAAAAGCAAAGGCAGCAATATACAAAAAAATAAAAAATGTTTTGAATGCAGTCATCGAGGATCAAAGGAGTCAAAATCATGTTTCTTATAAATTTGTAGACTATGTTTTCTATAAAATCACAAATTCACTACATTATTAATTAGTAATCCTAGATGACCGCATTAATTCTTTTTTGATATTGCTGCCTTTGTTTCTATACCCCACATTTATAATATATGACTGCTCTTTTTTTGGGTAATTGCCTATTTATTTTTTATTATTATCAACGCTCTGGTGGGCTTTTACAGCTTTACTCCGTAAAAACTAGTAGCGATAAATTTAACTCATCGTGTGGGCATTACAAATTATATTTAAAAATGAAGTTACATAATTTACTGCATTACATGAAAATGATAGATAGCACTTGCGAGATCGTTGTGTATGCTCGTACTTGGATATTCGGATTGGAGCGGTGTTTGAATTATTAATTATTTTCTAGCGATTAAGATAACACAACCTTAAATGCCAATGCGGAAAAACGAACATTTTATTTACATTTATTTACAAAAAAAAATTTACATGCAGGGAATGCGTTAATTTCAAATGTATTAAACTTTTTGGTTTAGAACTGGTATAAAGTATTTTATTCTCAAAAGCTGAAATACAATAAAATATTAATTCACTGCGGAATCTAAACTACAAATTTCTCCGTGAATCTACTAAGTTTACGACACCATCTATACATATACCTATACTGAATTGTAAATGTAAAAAAAACAAGTAAGTTATATTAAAATTATGTATATTTTAAAGATTATATGGGATATTAATAATCAAGGGTATTAGTAAATTGTATTATCATAAAAAATATTTCATCTTTCTTTACTACAATATTCTTCTCAATTATAATTTTTATAATTTAAACCTTCTTATTATTATTTATATTTCATCTTTCTTTACTACAATATTCTTCTCAATTATAATTTTTATAATTTAAACTTTCTTATTATTATTTACATAATTTTTTACTTCTTAGGAAACAGAATTGAAACCGAAAGAAATCCTCAAACTGTTTACTAAGTAACTTACGTCTTTTCTCGGGACCACTTTTATTATCTCACGAAGACAATGTCCTTATATTTAAGAAACGTTGAAAAGAAAAAAAACGTTGGATGAAAAAAGATTCGTTGATGTCCGACATCGACGCCGACGTTTGGAGTTTCAGTGTATGTATAATATTATGTTTTTCCAACCCCAGTCTATCTTTCTACGTACTCGTATTACGATTCATCAAAATATCATCGCAAACTGTTTTACAGTCACTCGGCCGTACTCATAAAATAACAACATTGTAATTTTGGTGACAACAACAATCAAAAATAAACAGGACATATTATTTGTGCTCGTGTGATTACATTAACGACTTTTGCAATTTTAGATGAGACCTTTGGTAAGTGGTGGGGATGGTCTAATTAGTGTGGTATATTAATTGAGCAAAATGTGGAGTTTAAGGGTATAAATAATTGTCATTAAAATCAAAAGACAGAAATTGCACCCTGTGTTTTTATGTCTACATATACCATTTTTTCGACAACATACAGTTGTACAGTCATGGCATACAAATAATTTAAATTTAAAATAGGTATCAATATCTTGTTACACATACATGAATTGTAATGTCGATCCTTCAAGATGTCTGGGTTTTCTTAATAAGACCTGTTTATTTTGTGTCGAAGCGATATTTATATCATCACGCAAACCAGTCATTGCTATCTGGAGTTTTATCTAAGTTTTTGATGAATATTATATAAATTAAGTACTAATAATAATAATGAAAGTCAATATTACGTTTCTTTACGTTTGAGTGTTGGAGTAACAATCTTGTTATTTTCGGAATACTGTCGAATATCTCCAAATGACTTTATAATTTAACAATGGATGACTAGCACGTTTAATCCCGATCAAATTGGTGCGCACATTTTTTAGTAGCATTAAACCGGATTTCAACTATGATATATTCCCTCGTGGACTTCTTTGTAGAATTATTAAACCTTCTAAACCTCTGGTACATTGTTTAGATGTAATTATACATATGTATCTCTTGTAGACTGTTTTCTTACCCACTTCAAAAACGTTATTTTGTTTGCGTATCGTGCCGGGGGCCAGCCATTATTTATAGTGCCGTCGCCATTTCCAGTAAACACATTTACTGCAAGCGTGTTCGCTACAAATGGCATTTTTATTGTTTTCTAGCGGTAGTAAGCTATATACTATTGGCACATTGTAACGGTTCATGTGTTTTCCAAGAGATGGCGTAAGCATAGCTCAAATGTTATTTTATGAAGACATTGTTACGCAAATCGTGATGTTTGGTGGTTAGCGTTTCTCGGAAATTTTGTAAATAAATAAATTAGTTACTTCCCAGGATGTTGCCGGCTAAATAAACAAATTTATTTGGGAAATGTGTCATCATTTTCACTAAACTTGTCACCGTTCGGTTTCCTTTAATGCAATTTTATTTACATGCTAAAGCCGTTATTCGAAACATATTTCGATACACAACTGAGATGTTTTCACTAGGCCAGAATGGATGAGCATTTGTAACGTCAGGAAACGATCAATGTACGAGTACATATATTGCGGCGTGATACTTTTGATTTGGAATTAATGTATCCTTATTTATTATTAATGTATACACCATCGACTTATATCGTCCTATTATAATAAAATATCACAGGCGTTTAGCTTAGTGTGAAAACATTAATAATATTCTTTATTCCGTATTCTGTCTACGCATCTCTATTTAAAAAAAAGATAAATGTACAATTTTCAAACGTATGTCTATTTATAACAAAAAGGTCTTTACTTTTCAGCAGAAATCAAGTGGTCCAATCGCATCCCTAGTATTAAACTACGACATATCAAAACAGTGGCATTCTGAGATAATCGGATTCAAAGTTTCAATTCCCAGAAAGAAATCAAAAAATGTGTGCAGTAAACCAATATATTTCTCTTATAATGTACTAAAATTTGTGCTTTTAATATGTAAGAATATTGACGTGATACGTATTTCGTGTTCACATCTCTATGTATAAAAATAAAAAAGTTTAAATAAATATGTTCATCTAGCAATTTAGATTACATTAATATAATTAACTCATCATGTACATTAATATTAAATCTGCGTAACAAGTTACGAATTCTTTAATAGAGCATTGAAAATAATAAACAAAACATTATTTTTCAAATATATTGTTTTTAAATAACAGAAATCTAAAGATTTTCTCTTCGAGTGGAATTAAATAACGACTTTTAAATTCATTTTGGGTGTGACCTTTAATCAAATATTTTTGCGATAGACTTTATCTTCTGTTGCTAACACATACGAGTACAAATACATAGCTAGTAAATATTTATTAAAATTAAAGACAATATCAACAGCATTGTCTCGAAATATCAATTATTATGAATTGTGAATAATCAAGACTGTATTTTCTGTCTTCAATTTTTGCAGTTATATTTTTTGAGGAAGTTACTAATGATCTTAATATTTCTGCATTATTGACTTAAAAATGAAAATATTTGACTTGTCATAGTCTAAGACTGAGAATGGCTAAGAATGGTCAACATTAATAATTATTATTATTTCTCATCAGCGATCATTCCCGAGATCACTCTTATTTAGAAGTCTGCGATCGCAGTCATTATCTGTCGTTGTTCTGTAATTTGTTGGATTCCGTTCCCCTCTTGCCGATCAATCTTAATTCTCTGTCTTTACTCCTGTGTTTCGGGTACTCCTGTGTATGCGAGAGGACCTTGTGCGTAGAGATATTAGGTCCTTACAAATGAAATTGGTGTTTTGCCGTACTGGCAAATTTGATCTCAAATATCTTCTCTTTGGTTAGAAATTCCAAATCCAAATTTATACAGCTATTTACTCATGTATTTGTGTTTTGAAAATTATAATTGATTTGTTTTTTCCTCAATTGTTTTTGTCTTTGCGTCACTCAGTTTACAAAATGAAAAACTTGAAATATCGCGTTATTTACGAGTACGAGTTCCACCGTGGCACCAGTGCTGCAGAAACGGCTCGAAGGATTAATGATGTGTATGGCGACGGTGCCGCAAAAGAAAACATAGTGCGTTTTTGGTTCCAACGTTTTCGTTCTGGAAATTTCGACATGCAGAACAAGCCCCGTGGACGGCCGGAGACCAAAGTTGATAATGAAGAATTGAAGGCTATTGTGGAAGCGGATCCATCGCAAACCACATCCGAGTTAGCTGCAGGCTGCGGTGTTAGTGATAAAACTGTTTTAATCCACTTGAAGCAAATTGGTAAGGTGAAAAAGCTTGAAAGGTGGGTACCTCACGAATTGAGTGAAGCAAATCAACAAACGCGCGTTGACTGCTGCGTTGCATTACTCAACCGGCACAATAATGAAGGGATTTTAAATCTTAAATCTGGCCATATGATTACGGCAGATGTCTATTGTCAGCAACTGCAAACCATGATGGAAAAGATAGCTGTTAAACAACCGAGGCTGGTTAATCGCTCTCGGCCACTGCTGCTTCATGATAACGCTAGACCACACACTGCACAACAGACGGCTACCAAATTAGAGGAGCTTCAATTGGAATGTCTAAGACATCCACCATACTCTCCGGACCTTGCCCCAACAGATTACCATTTTTTTCGAAATTTGGATAACTTCTTGTAAAGGAAAAAATTCAACTCCGATGGGGCAGTCCAAACCGCCTTCAAAGATTTTATTGATTCCCGTCCGAATGGTTTTTTTAGTAAAGGGATCGATGAACTACCTATGAGATGGCAAAAGTGCATAGATAGCAATGGTACATACTTTGATTAAATAAAAATATTATAATAAAAAAAAATCGGCTTTATGTTCCTCCCATACTAAACGCCAATTTCATATGTAAGGACCTAATATTTGTCAACAAGTTTCGGTTGGACTCAACCTTCTTCAGGACAATTACAATATAGACTAATCTAGGCACAGAAATTTATAAAGGAGGAAAGAAAAACAGAGAGGGACAGAGTGTCAACTAGGTGGGGGGGAGGGAATGGGAGGAGTTAACTGAAGATAGAGGGAACAGCTTTAAAATCGGACTATTAAATAAATTTATTTGTTTATTTATTATTTGACTATTATTATTGATAGCTTTATTAATTTCTAATGCTTCTAGATTGTTAAGTCGCAAACCTAATCCGTTTTTGTGTAAAATTTTTGGCCCTGTATTATTATTAAATGTGTGATTAAAATTAATTAGATGTTCGGCAAATTCAGAAAAAATACATTTGTTAAGCATTTAATGTGTTCTTTATGTAGGTTTAGTGTATAACGTTACAATCGAACATCGCAAAACTACCAATCATGCTAAAACAAAAACAGGACAATCGCAACAGACTATTATACATATATAACTACTTACCACACTAGACAATACAACTAATTTTTCACAGGTTTTAAAAAGGGGGTGATAAATATACTCAGAAGTACAGAGGTACAAATAACTGTTTACATAATTTTTTTAATTGTATTTTTTACATATTTTTTTATAAAAATGAAATATTCATGAACCCCTTTTGTCACACATCTTTTTACAAAATAAAAATAAATATGAAATTAGAATATAATGCTTCAAAATTATTAATATGGTTAAAGTCGTACATTTACAGCATTTGAGCATTTAAAGAAAAATAGGAGAAACATTAAATAATTCAAAACATTTATTTAGTCCTATCCAATAGAACCTTATTCCTTATCTTTCTTTATATATATTACTAGCTGTGCCCGCGCGGCTTCGCACGCGTAGATTTTCAGTACACTGTTTGAATCGTTATAGAACCGCGAACCTTCTAGAACCTTCTCCTTCCAGAACTTTCAAGAGCAGGTTTTTCCGGAACATTCAAGACTCACCGACACGGTCGGCGCGACTATTTTGTAACAATCTGAAGCATTTGCGGCCTTCCCATAACAAAACAATGTGCTAGAAAGCACATTTTCGTCACCCACTCCCACCCACGCACAGCCACCCCCACCAAACTCGCACATTTTTAATGGGACACCAAGGGCTATCCACCACCATAACCACCAGGGGGTGGTAGTATCTGGTTGTGAAGAAAACTTGGCGGATAGGGAAACACGGATTTCTTTTTATAATATATATATATTATAATATATATATATATATATATATATATATTGATTATTTATGTCTAGAACATATCTAAATATAACAATTTCATTGCCTTTCCGTCTGTCCGTCCGTCAGTCTGTCTATCGACGGCAACGATAGCGATTTTTCTATCGCTGCCTCTCCGCGGACCTTCAAGAAGATACTTTAAATTTATACTAGGGCTTTGCAAAGATGCGAACCAATGTTTCGTCACTTTTGACGGGTAATAGCTAGTGTTTACATAAAAATATTCTTTAACAGTTTTTTTTACACTAATCCCAGTCAGTTAACAAAAAAACATTTAACTGTGAACAATATATAAATGAATTACCTATATCTACGACAAATGGTTCTTTTTATCATAACTAAACTGCGTCCATTGACATAATTTTCAAATTTTCACGGTATAAAATTCCTAGACCAGCAGTTAGACTTAATTTTTATTTTAAATTTTTTAACTCCTTTTATAGACCACTACCTATATATTTTTTATAAATGGATTCATTATAAATGGTTAGTTTTGCATTATTTATTTCCAAGCACAAAAGTTTTTCCACGATTAGCCAAACAATTAAATTTATATTTCACGTATTTACAGAAATATCTCAGGTTTAATAGGAGTATAGTATTGTTGCGTGGCAAGGGAAGAGTTAATAGTAATTGATTTGTTCATACCATTTCTGTTTCCAGCGCAGAAGGCTCCGAACCGGTTTAAGAATTTCTTAAAAAATAATGGATTACTCAGCACGCAGTCTATATCTGGCACTACTGGCATGGTGGCGTGGCTTAATACTGTAGACAGCACCTTTTTTTCGTTTTTGCCCCATCCAATTACCTGAAATTATAACATTTTATTTTTTTATTTATTCGCTAAGGCGATCTGCCAATGTGAGCGAAATTCGTCACACTTTCTTATAGATTCTCTTGTATTTTTATTTATCATATTGTATCATATTTTTGTATGGAAAGGTATCAAATTTAAAGTTATGCATTAGGTTCTGCGTATTTTTAGTTTGCACATCTTCCAAAATGACACAATCTGAATTATTTAATCAATTTATAAATTACTAAAACCAACAATGTTTTAGAAATGAAGAGAGCTACGATTAGTAGGCATTGTATGACTGTATGGACTTGTCACGTGTTTATTTTTTTCAATAGTATTTCAAAATAAATCTTTAATTTCAAAATAGTCTTTTATTTGTTATAATTATTGCAAAATCTGTCATTAGTTTACGTAAAATACGTATTATTTAAAAAAAACACTTCTTAAAAAATATTTTGTTTTGTGGTATTTTGCCACCCTTTTTACATAGTCGACAATTTTATTACTTCAATAAATTAAAAGAATAGATATTATATTATAATAAATACAAAAAAAATCTAACACTTGTTCAAAATTCCTGATTTCACTACGAATAGTGTCTTAAATACGTTGTATTTGAAATTTAGAGATATCAGAAAGATATATTTGTTATTTCACACATTTCATTTGTAATTAAATACTTTTATTATTATAATAACAAAGTCAGCATTTGAATTACTCAGCTTAATTTTTTAATAATTAAACTTTCAGAAAAAAATTATTTGATAAGGAATATCTATAAGTAATGTGAAAAAAATATATGAAAAGAAAACAACACTTTAAGCTGATCTTGCCAATATTAATTGAATCGAGAAAGTGTTGCTGAGATGGTTTGGGCATTTTAAGAGAAAAAATTAGAAAAGAATGGTAAGAAAAATATATTATTAAAAATTAAGAAATTAAACACGATTTTTAGAATTCAATATATTTTATCCAAAACAGGACTATCTGATCAACTGATACGCAAAGAACAGTTTAGTGAGCTTATATACAAAAATTATTGGTGAAATTATGGGAAATTACATGAATAATAATACAATCAATACCTACAAGTAAAGGTTTTATAATAATTATAATATCTCAAAAAGTAATTAAATGTTAACTCTAAAATATATAATACTGGGAATTATAAGGATAATTGAATTAACTTACTTGAAAGAATTAATTAACTTTTGTTAACTATCATGTTCAATTTTTTTTCGCCATACATAGTGACACCCTAATTGGCGCTCTCCTGACGACATATTGAAGAGAATTGTTGGCAGGGTGTCCAGTGAAATATAAAAGAAACCTAGGAACAATTGCAAATTTACATAGTTGTGAAGAGTACAATGATTTCACTCACGTGTCCAGGTTGGTAATCGATGGTTGACCTGTCAGCGTTCTCCCTCTCCCAAAGGCAAACCGGTTGGATGAATCGGGAGTACTCCACAGCGGTAGAGAGCACCAGAATTGCAATGTCATTCTTCTTTGTGTCAGACGAGTATTCCCGGTGTGGGAATATTTTATAAACCTGCAAAAAATGTCAATCTTAATGTACACACCGAGTGGAGCGAAAACATTATTTTATTTATTCGGTATCTTTCAAAATTATTACTACCATGGATTATTGCCTAAATTCAGGATAAAAGTTATTAAGGATTTTCATTCATATAAAACAAGAGGAGGCGACAGCATAAGACTTCAGAAAAGCAAGAAGAAAAACACTGCACTGTCTGATGTACAAAGGCATTAAAAGCTTTTTAACGCCTACTGAAAACGGTACAAAATGCAGACAATATAATATTATGTGCAGTGCAAAATGAATATTATAAAAAAATTTTAAACGACTAAAGATTATGTAATATAGTAAGTTTTTGATGTTAATTAGCCCATATAACATATGCAAGGAATAAATAAACAAAAAAGTCCTTCAAACCCATCTTTCGGCAATCTTCTCCATTGGCCTACATTCCGACAACGCCATTATATTAATGTTTTATCTCTAGTTTACATATGACTTCCTTTTCAATCTACATTCACCTCAGTACCTGAAATCTAAACTTCAACTTTCTATCTAATCATGGCCATCCATTACGTTCAGCTGATCGCAACAAACACAACCCATAAACAATAAAAAAATATTATGCAATAATAATAACAAAAAGTTACTCCTCTAGTTTAGTATTTATCATATTTCTACCGTCTACTGTATATATAACTATACTGAAGATATTTACTTTCAGAAGAATCTGTCATGAGACCATAATCTTGGATATAGCATTAAATTTTGTGAAAAAAATATGGCATCTGAAAAAGTCATTTTTTGTAATCGATATTTACCGTTCTGGTTTGTGACCCTTCATCGTTTCCAAATAAATGGAATTTGCCAACCACAACGTACAGTCGCGACGCTTCTACAGTAGCGCCCTTCTCTTTGACACAGTGTGCCGCTGTAAAATAAACATGAACCAGATTAATATCAAACTTCAGGCCTATTTACCTATCAAGGCAGGGCCTGTAACCACTGCGGGGAGGATTTTAACTCCCGGAACAGCCACATTCCAGGTTCCACACTAGTAAGGCAAATCGTCAACGTGAGCAGTCCAAACGTAGGGTACGAAAATAGCATTTTGGAATATTTTACACTTATTAGAAGGATCTGGAAAACGCCAGAAAGATCAAGAAATCGTAGTAAATATGCGGCAACGCACACTGCGGGGACATTTATTATTTTGACAGAAGAGAAACCACAGATAAATGAGCGAAACCGACAACAAAAAAAAATCTAATTTCTGCAAGGTTTCAGTCAGTATTAAAGGGAATGTATTTATGATGTTCCATATAAGTGACCAGTAATAGTCAAACGTTTTGAAGAAAATAAATCAGAAATATTTTTTTTAAATATGTCGCTTATCTCCATAACAATAGTGTAAAAAATATTTTTTATTCAAAACTGAAAAAGGAAATTTTTGATACTCTCCTGTATACAGAAAAAAACATATATGAGAATTTGGTTTCTAAGTCTAGTTACAGGTCTCTTCTATGAGGTTTCCGACACCGTGTATAACTATTTTAAGTATTATGTATTTAACGGGGTGGGACCACGTCTTTGAAGTACGGGTAGTTAGTTAGGAATACCTGTCAATATTCTAGTGGGAGCCAGCAGGGAGCCTCCACATATATACTCCTGTATGGCATTGTCATTACTCCTGTAAATAGCTGTGTGCCAAGGCCAATCGCCCTCCGTCGCTGCTGAGCCGTTCACGATGAGCGGCGAGTGATCGTGCTGTCTTCTTCCGCACATCGAGACCGTCATGGGAGGTGTGGGCGGGTCAGGAATGTCCTCAAGCTCGGGATCATCGGAAATCACACTCCCAACAATGAAGTTATCCCAATGCCCCTGAAAAATAAATGGAAAAATAAGATGCGTGCACTCTATACGCGCGTTAAAAGTTATACTTCTCTATTTGTTTATTAGCTGTGGGTACCCGGCGTGGAATCTAGTCAGAATCCATCAGTGAAA
This sequence comes from Agrypnia vestita, assembly GCA_016648135.1. NCBI lineage: Eukaryota > Metazoa > Arthropoda > Insecta > Trichoptera > Phryganeidae > Agrypnia > Agrypnia vestita. The sequence goes on along the minus strand of JADDOH010007864.1, from coordinate 147,724 downwards.
ATTATTATAAAAATTTTGTTTTGTTTTTACAAAATCTCGATCGTAAAATCTAAACAATGTTATGCACAAGGCAATTTTTATCTGCATATTTATTTTGACTGGTATTTAACATTACCTACTTAATTATCCCCGACAGATTAAAATTAATTTTAAATTTATCTTGCAGTGATACTTTATCAATTTGCGAATTAAACTTAACATATAGATTGTTCCGCACGGAAACAAGCAATACAAGGGTGGTCCGCCGAGCTCGCTCCAGAAGCCGAGATGTAGCAGCGGTCCGAAGAAATACTTTGCGGGCGCACCGCATGCAGCAGGAAATTTCGCCGTAAAAGCGAAAAGTGCGTAGTCCGGGGTGGTGCCAAGTCGTCGCCAAAGGTGGTAGAAAAGTTCAGTAGAAAATCCAGAAGCAGGGACGGAAAGCTAGGCCCTTCGGGACACGTCCGGGCCAATCACAGTGCCGGTTCTTTCGGCAGCGACCGAGCGGTGGACGCCCGAAAAATACCAGTCTGAGTTTTATTGAATTTAATTTTAAATTAATTAAAATTATTACGCAAACCTTCCCCCCCCCCCTCCCGGGGGATTTAATTCTGTCTTTTGTATAAAACTACGTCTTGCCAATAGTATGAGACAATTTACTGGAATCGTAAGACAGAATTTACTGAGATATTATGGAATATGTGGAATATAAGGCATTTATGAAATTAAATTCTATAATTAAATAGTTTAAAAATAGTAAACAAGTGTTTACCAGATGAGTGTGTAAAGTGCGTTTTACAAGTTGTAGTCAGGAGTATTTGTCATTGAATCCAGTTTTAGTGAATCATCAATCGAGACCGCATCACACCAGGAACAAGGAGGGAGGACCATGCCGGTAAGTTTTGACATCCCGTCTATCTCCTATTCCTCATTTCAAATTATACAGTCCACTTCGTTCAGTTTCATTCCCACGTCCCTTAATTACCCGTATCCCTTAAATTCTCATATATTCCAGCATCCATCCCCACGTACGCACGACTCGCACAGGCAGGAATGCTTTCTCCTTTGATGATCCTGGTCAATGCTGCAGATACAACAGTCCTGTCGATCGTTGATTAATTAATAACAATGCAGAGATGAAAGCAATCAACATGGTATAATACATATATACGAGCATAAAAAAATATCTATGCGGGTTTTACAATATGTCATTGCGTGAGCGGTGGTCCAAAAATGAATTCATAAGAATATATGCGGTCTCTTCAATGGAAGACAATTAAGAAGTGAGGTAGGAAGTTCATTAATTTCATGCGGTAGAGTTCACACATGACAACAGATGTCGTTAGGCATAATAAAAAGTAAGATAGACAGAGTGAGAATTAAATCAGGAATAAAGGATTAATAAGAAACTAGTATTGGTGAATCTTCATCTCACTGAAGTCCAATCCAGCCACAACAATTGTCTATTTTTTCCCCATCCAACATTGACCAAACCAAAAGGGTTGCTTTCAATCAGCAGTTTTCAACAAGAATGAATTGAAATTATATTATAATTATGAACAAACCTTTTTAACACCATTGGAGCACAGTTCAACGCCGTTTATTTTAATATTTAAAACATTTGGAACGTGGCGTCCCATGGTTCCCCGAACCGTCATGGAGACTGAGCCCGTCTGGGCTTTGGTCACTGTTATACTAACTTTTCCTGGTCCCTCAGGGGCGACTCTACCAAAATTTGGTTTCTGTGAAAAGGGGGAAACAATTTATTATTTTTTATTATTAATTATTAATTAACCGTAAAAAGTGTATTGTGTAACTATATCGTATTCAAATGTTCACAAAATATTCATACTTTGTATTTTAATATCACTCTAGGGCCATCTATTAGGATCTGTTGACGGTCTGCTTGTTAAAAATAAAAATAAAATAAAATAAATAAACTTTGAACATGCACACAGAAATACACACACTCACCCACGCTGCACGCACGCACATGTGGGTGGAAATATATTACCTTGCAAGTTTACCCCTAACAGAGTTATTAAACTGCTCAAAAAAACAAAGCAAAACTTGAACAAAAAATATAGAGAATATATTGTAATAGGCATGTTATGAGTATCTATCAAGAACACGGCTAGCTATGTAGTTTTTATAGAGTTAATTTTGTTCAAGATCATGTTGTAATATACGTAAGTGTAAATACAATGTATAAATAATGAAAATACAATATTATCCACTCGCTTGCCACGGACCAAAATACTGGAGTTCCGCGGAGATTACGATTTTCTTTATTTTCGAGCGCCTTAGAAGAATAGCTAAATTTATGTTCTTCTTTTTGTTATAAAAATTAAAGTTCATAATATTCTTAAATATTTAATAAATATAAATATTACGAAATTATTAGTGTTTTATTATAAAACCCATAATAACAATCATGATTTTTTGGATTAAGGCACATTTTTCACTATTTAATATTTGTGAGCAAAATGCTCTACACGCAAGTGCCCATGGGATTTTTATTGGCGCGAGTGCTCGCGGGTTAAGAAAAACAATGCCATTATCAAATATAATGATAAACTTTTCATTGAACATTAATTACGTAATAAAAAAAAATAGCAAAACGAATTTCACTCTTGGGAAGAATCAGAAGATATATTAAAACAGATTCGTGCAAAAGTATAATAACGCAATAATAGACCCTCACATCAACTACTTCAGTAGTATACTATTTCTGGCTAATGAAGAAGAATTGAAAAAGTTAACAATACTCCAAAGTAAGGCATTAAGAATTATACTGAAAAGAAATCGATACACAAGAATCAAATTGATGTTAGAAAGTCTACAAATAATGACATTTAGACAAATAATTAAATTTAATGTACTTCTATTTATATACAAAATTGTTAATGGACACAACAATACATTTGAATTAGTAAGAAAAATAAGAGAAAACCAATATGAACATGACCATTGTACAAGAAAAAAGATGAAATAAGATTGCCATTTAGAAAGAAAAAAAGATCGCAAACTTCTGTGATGTACAGTGGGATGAAGTTGTATGTGAGTCTGCCAGAGGATATTAGAGATGAAAAAAATATGAAAATTTTTAAGAAAAAACTAAGAGAGTTTGTGATACGTACTTTTGATTAGAAATATATTTGATATTTTTACATATTTATAAATGATATTTTGCAATGTATTAGGAAATATAAATGTTATTATATTACCTATTTTAAGAATAAAAATAATAATAATTTCGTTGCCTGTCTGTGTGTCCATAACTTCCTGTAACGTCCATAATTTCGTTTAAATTCACGGCTAATAAAACGAAATTACACGGCTGGAAGTGCCAGCGCGACACCCTAGGGACATTGCTACCACCACCTCACCGTGGACCGTCAAAAATATACTATATAAATACACTAGGGCTGAGCAAAGACGCGAATCATTTTATGTTTATTGATTTTTCACGGATATAATAAATCCATAGAATTAAACTCGTTACTCTATGCGGACATAAGTTATTCTTAAATTAGAGCGAGAAACATCTACAACAACAAAAAATGGAGCATGATATCACATACCATAACAGCAGGGTATACAATAATTAATCATGTTCACCAAACCTGGGCAGAAAAACAGAATATCATCAATTTTTCTAGCTGCGATAGATCTGTTAATGAATTAATTGTATCAAATAATTCTTGTCAAGATTACCAAACGTTTAATATTTTGAAAATAACTTATAATTTATGAATCTAAGAAACTTATGCTGTATTATTTCAATTTTGTGGGAATGAATGTTATAAGAAGATAACCAAAGTGTGAAATTATATTCGAGGATGCTTCTATCTAAAGCGATGTGCGGTTTTGATTGTTTTTACAGAAATAAAATCTTTTGATAACCTTAACACAAATCAAAGACATTTATAATATAATAAACACAAGCGAGTTTAGAGAATCATGAGAATAATAATGATAATTACCAAATCGGTAACATTGACTGCTCGGTCAAAGTTGAGCCGAATCTTTGACCCCCTCTCCAAGTTTTTCGATGGTGTGTGCTGTGTGACTATCGTCAGGTCGAATTGGTTCTCCTCCTCTGGCGTCCTGTCCGTTTCGAAGACCTCCACAACCGCCTCGGTAGCATTGCAAGGCATGGAGCGTATCCTCACTTTCCCAACCAAGGATACTCCACCGAGGCTGCTGGCGCTCAGCAGAACCATCCAAACAACGAGTAGACCTTCATATCTGCGCATATTTTTAGCCACCCGCCCGTCGGCCTACGAAAGATCTGAAGATAAAAGATCTAAAAAAAGATAACCAACAAATAATTTAGCATAAGGGCAACAAGTGGCGGAAAAATTTAAAATTAATTATTTTAATTTGGGTAAAAAATATGGGTCGGACATTTATTGGAACACTCATCCAAATAAATTAACAATCTAAATGTCAAGCCAGGTAACATATATTAATTTATTAGGGTAATCATGATTTAATGTTAAAACTGTTATTTGTGACAGATTGTAGTAGATGATTGATATTTTTCTTTAACCAATTTATGTACAAGATACGTGCATGTAATTATCGAATTTGTTTTGCCTGTCTCAACACAAGAGTTTTCTAGTTAGTTTCTGGAGACAGGCATAGTAAAACTGCACCTAAAATGAATGGATTTTATATATAGCATTGAAATAAAAAATAAAAAAATATATGAAAATTAGACTTAAAACAATTATTAGACCTTTTATCACATTCCATAACACTTTTCCAATATATGGCTTGTTTCCGTTAATAAGCAAAAAAACGTTAAAACCCGAATATTTATTTTTTTATTTATTTATTGAATGTTCATGAAAGACCAACAGCACAAAAAAAAGCATAGAAAACATTGATACAATATAGATGGCCAATTACAGGTCTCCACATTTAGAAATATGTCAGTGATGATAAATATTTATGAATGACTAAGGCATATTAAAAATTATATAGAAAGAAAGAATAAAAAATTTAAACAAAAGAAAAAAAAACTTAATTATTACGTGGAAAAAAATTCAGCACTCAAAATTTTTCTTAATCTTGTGTGGCTGCACTCGAACAGATCAATACCCAATAATCTTATCAGTTTATTGAATGCATCGCATACCCTCAAGAAATATGAATTACGACGATAGTTGATGTCTACGAGATCTACAGGGAACATGGAATTTTAATCTATTTAATAGTTCAGGACAGTCGACGTTGCCTGATACAATTTTTAGTAGGTACATCAAATCACCAATATGTTAACAACATTCTGTATTATATTGTAATTAGTTATTAATTACACCTGTTGATGACAAAATAACTCAACGTGTGTGTATTACGTTTAATTTTGTCTAAATTAAAAGAAATTAAACATTTTTGTGGCTTTTGGATCTGCGTACGAGAGAGTGAGACGAAATTTCTGAACGGTACGGGGTGGAGGGCAAGGGCTCATAAAGGCAATGGCGTCCCTATATGCAAGAAGTAGTGCTTGTGTAACAACTAATTGGGCATTCACATCCTGGTTATATATTACAAAAGATGTCAAATAGGGAACTACAATAACCATCTATCCCAACGTATGCAAAATTTATTTTGATATTTAACTGTAATTTCTTTTTAATTTGTCATACATAAAATTTCTCGAATGCCGCAAATCTTGCGCTCTTATTGAAACATATAAAATGTGTGTATATGTTTTTTTTATAATATAACAACAATGCTATAATAGGATGCAATAATATGGCTGAATTTTGACCACAAAACCGCACGGATATTCCTGGAGGGACCTGGATAAGAATCAAACTTAAAATTGTTCAAATAGGTACCAAGCCCAGCTCAATCTCTTGGAGAAATTTTCTAAATGTTTATTTTGTCATAATTATGCACGGAGATTTTGGTTTATTTCTCGGCGACCATTCCTGATAGATTAGACATTTTTATTATTATTTAATAATGAAAGTTACGACCAAATTATTTAATTAATATTTGCTCTTTGAAGCTGCTCATATCTAAATAACTTTTTTTATTTTTTGTAAACGAATACCTAGATGTCGTGCAAAATAGTAAAGCCGCATTTTAAAATATATGATATTTTTTTAAATATATATTTTTCATACGATTATGCTTGCTATAGAATATTACGTACCGTAGAAAGAAACTAAATCACTTAATTATAATGGATGATAGAATACGAGCCACATGGGCCTCAGAGATATCGAACTCATCATTTTGAGGACTAGATTAAAATTTATATTTTATTGTAACAGCAACGCTAATGGCGTGTGCATGTAGCGGGATGTACCATGTAGCGAAAATATGAGACCACAAAATGCACTTGAAATTAGTGTTATTAATATATTAATATAATAATTTCGTTCGAATTCACGAAAAAACGAAATTATACGGCTGGTGAAAGATTTGAACTTCGGACGCGGATAGGAACGCGGCAACGAAACGTTGCTGCGTTCCACTGCTTCTCCCTGGCCCGTCAAAAACATACTACACTACACACTGTAAGAGCAGGGGTTATTTAAGACACGAACCGTTAATTTACGCCTCCTCTGTGAATTTTCACGGGTGTACGGCTGGTATAGGTTTGTCCGTTTAAGAAAGACAATCAAATTAGTATGTGTAAGTCATGCGTACGACGCACATTGTTTCGTTGTGTTGGTGTTTACGGCAATAAACACCAACACAATGGAAATAATGTGCCTCGTACGCACGGCTTACACATACTAATTCGATTGTCTTTCTTAAATGAAAAGAACTCTACACCTATGAAATTTATTGTTGATCACCTCGAATCCAGTACCAATCATAAAGACGCTCAATACAAAAGATGACGAATGATCTGTTATTGAATTGAAAAATGAAATGTTTGTTGGTTCGTCGCATCATATGTCTGCGATGCTGCGGCGATAACAATAATCATAGCGTACAACAACTATTTCTCATCGATATCATTGCATTACAATTACAATTATAACAATGAGTTAGTCAAACCCGGAGACGCAAACATGTCATTTGTGTTTATTTTTTGTAACGTGCGCGATAAGAAACGGAAAATTTATATTGCCCACTAGTTTATAATACAATATCTATAGTTTTTTTTAACGATTATTCTTTACTTACACATTCTCCACTATTCTGTCATAGTAGTGGACGTTTGTGGTTCTATACACGCAACACATTCAAACAAATACATTATGAATATAATCAACAAGAATATACTTTGTTTACATCATTAATTTGAAAATACCAACATGTTTCTGGGCAATGTTCCATCATCGGGATACAACTTAAAATAAAAATTAAAAATCGAAGTATAGGCATTAAAACAAATTAAATAATAGTCTTTACCTCGATTTCTAATCTATATTAAAACGACCCCGAAACATGTTGGTATTTTCAACAAATTATCGGTGTAAACAAAGTATATTCTTCTTTATTATATTCATGATATCGCAGTAAAATCATTTTGCATTTATTGAAGAAAATATATTCTGGTCCGACGACCGTAAAAAATTGTCAAAATATTCGATCAGCCTTGGTTTAATTAACATATTCGTTAAGTTGAAACGGATGTCTTTTGTGGTTATTTAAAAATTTTGCGATGTTAATAAATAGCTATAGGTACTTACTGTTGTATTTATGTACACAATTTGAACTCGACTCTAGTAAGAAACCTAAATATCTTATTTGTTTTGCGATGGTATTTTTCGGACCACGACACGAATCGTCCGAAGATTGCCACACGACTGAGAACCTGTTATTAAAGTCGTTTCCATAGTTCGCTTAACACGACGTTCTCTTTTACGATTTCGCTTTTGTACGATGTATTAATAACATGGAAGGAATTGTTATATTTTCTTTTTTGCATGCGAGTATTTAACAGGAAAAGCACAATTTTACGAAAGTTGCTGCATAATTAAAAAAGAGAAATAAATAAATAAAAATTAAGAGAGGGGTCAGAAGTGAGCAGATCGGATCCAACTAGTAAAAAACGAGAGAGAAAAAATAGAAAAAATTAAAGTAAGTAATTATATAATGATATCTACATAAACACACACAAAATGTTATATCATACCTAAAGATAGTTTCAGTATCAGGAAAGGTTCAAGTCGCTGAATTTAGAACAATAAATATAAAATAAAATTTACACATAATTTAAATTGTTTTTTTTTTCGACTTAATAAATATGTAGTGTCCTAAAACAAAATATACTAAAATATGTTGCGTTTCAATTAATTCCGTTTTAATGTATTCGTGCATTTTTATTAATTTCCATATATTATAAAAATCACTTTAAAATTAAAAGGTAATAAGACAGTGAAGTAGCATCACTAAACCTGATTTAATGTTTAATTTATTACAGAGTGTTAGTTAAATTGGTATAAACCACTACCAGATTTAAGGTCTACCGGTTTCGAGACGTACCCGTAACTTCGTCAGGACCAACACTACACTACTATGTTTACAATACTATATACCACAAACATAGTACTGTTAACCTTTCACCAATATTTATCACATGCGCGTTAATCTTGTCAAAGACTAGCATGCACTAACTTTCCTACAGAACGATCAGGAATCTACGAGGGAGAAGTAGTGAGAGGGGGTGGGGTCTATATGTACGGAAAATTAATTTGGTTATTTATTAGAGCTGCTTTATTATTCACTGCTTCCCTAATGCAAAAAATTTCTAAATTATTTAATTCTAAACCTTACTTATTGGTATTTAATATTTTCACCTCTGTTTTTAAGCAATTTTTTTAAGTTTTTAGGCTAAATTTACTGTGTAAAGTTCTTCTGTATTATAGTTGTAGGGAGATATGTATAGTTTTTGATGTCACTTTTTACCAGCATACTTTTTCTGCCTGAGGATTTTCTACAATTTTCTTTTCTTCTCGTTTTTTAATTATATTTGTTTTGAATCGAACTTTAATGTTTCAATAAAAAGTCAAATAAACTTTTCTTCACTAATTTTAGTGAAATCAGAACACATATGAATTTTTTTAGATAAACCATAATCACCCTTGAGTAACTTGGCGCTTCCTTGCATATTGCTTCAGAATACGTAGTATTAATTGAGTAAATACTTTCTTAATGAAGCACTTTCTTAGCTATAATACAAAAAATATGTCAACTAAGACAGACAACTCAAATACCATATATTTATACACGAGGAGACAAAATATTTCAATGAATGAATGACCAAATTTTTCGACTGGTCCCATAAGGTGCACAAATACACAACAGAGAATATAAAAATTCTTATGTAAGAGGCATATGTCAAGAGCAAAATAGGATATATGCTATCTGTCTGTTGAATCGGAAATAAAATAATGTAAGCAGAATTAAGAAGGAAATAAAAAAATATTGGAAGTGGTTAATAACCAAAACTGCTTGACACCGATTGTCTACTAAACAATACATCAACTCATCTTGAATGTCAACAACGTCTTGAATGAAAATCTGAAAGTCATACATAAACTTGCTAATGGCGAAATAAGTACAAGACAGACATCTTGAATATCAACAACATCTTGAATGAAAATCTAAAAGTCATCCATAAGCTTGCTAATGGCGAAATAAGTACAAGACAGACATCTTGAATATCAACAACATCTTGAATGAAAATCTGAAAGTCATCCATAAGCTTGCTAATGGCGAAATAAGTACAAGACAGACATCTTGAATATCAACAACATCTTGAATGAAAATCTGAAAGTCATCCATAAGCTTGCTAATGGCGAAATAAGTACAAGACAGACATCTTGAATATCAACAACATCTTGAATGAAAATCTAAAAGTCATCCATAAGCTTGCTAATGGCGAAATAAGTACAAGACAGACATCTTGAATATCAACAACATCTTGAATGAAAATCTGAAAGTCATCCATAAGCTTGCTAATGGCGAAATAAGTACAAGACAGACATCTTGAATATCAACAACATCTTGAATGAAAATCTAAAAGTCATCCATAAGCTTGCTAATGGCGAAATAAGTCCAAGACAGACATCTTGAATATCAACAACATCTTGAATGAAAATCTGAAAGTCATACATAAACTTGCTAATGGCGAAATAAGTACAAGACAGACATCTTGAATATCAACAACATCTTGAATGAAAATCTGCAAGTCATACATAAACTTGCTAATGGCGAATAGTCGCAACAGACATCTTGAATATCAACAACATCTTGATGAAAATCTGAAAGTCATACATAAACTATCTATGGCGAATAAGTACAGACAGACAATCTTGAATATCCACAACATCTTGAATGAAAATCTGAAAGTCATACATAAACTTGCTAATGGCGAAATAAGTACAAGACAGACATCTTGAATATCAACAACATCTTGAATGAAAATCTGAAAGTCATACATAAACTTGCTAATGGCGAAATAAGTACAAGACAGACATCTTGAATATCAACAACATCTTGAATGAAAATCTGCAAGTCATACATAAACTTGCTAATGGCGAAATAAGTACAAGACAGACATCTTGAATATCAACAACATCTTGAATGAAAATCTAAAAGTCATCCATAAGCTTGCTAATGGCGAAATAAGTACAAGACAGACATCTTGAATATCAACAACATCTTGAATGAAAATCTAAAAGTCATCCATAAGCTTGCTAATGGCGAAATAAGTACAAGACAGACATCTTGAATATCAACAACATCTTGAATGAAAATCTGAAAGTCATCCATAAGCTTGCTAATGGCGAAATAAGTACAAGACAGACATCTTGAATATCAACAACATCTTGAATGAAAATCTGAAAGTCATACATAAACTTGCTAATGGCGAAATAAGTACAAGACAGACATCTTGAATATCAACAACATCTTGAATGAAAATCTAAAAGTCATCCATAAGCTTGCTAATGGCGAAATAAGTACAAGACAGAGACATTTGATAAACAATACACACAAAAACTATTGACACTATACAAGAACATCTCAAAACTAACATATCAATCCAGCTAGAACAAAAATACAACAATCACGACTTATTTTCAACTGATAACAATTATTCAACGCTTACAACAATGATACATAATATGTACATAATACGTACATATAAAGACATTATTTATTATAAGTTATTGAACTGTAATTTATTTTTAAATTATTTTATTTTTTCAATAAATAAAAACAGTGGTATTGTAACAATCGTGTCGTGTTTTGTACTTTTTTAATCCACAACCTTTCTTGACGATTTTGTTCAGCGCGGTATAGTAGCCGGCAAACATCTTGAAATTTTTCGGCGTAGTGGGGGGAAGTTTGCGCATGTACCATTCCACCAACGAGACCCAAAATTTGTCTTCTGCGCATTCCCCCACTGCGCCAAAAAATTTCAAGAAGTTTGCCGGCAACTGTACGCAGAAGAAGAAAATATCATCACGATTACACATACTCGTCGGCAGATTACAGGGTGGACACAAAGTCGCGCACTATTTTAACGAAACGGATTTTTTTTAAATAGAGATGCGAACATGGAATACATGTCACATCAATATTCTTACTATTCTCAAAATAAGCTAAATTCTTGTGCTATGAAAATAGGACTTACTTGCTGGTCTAGATCCAACAGCTACTCTAGCTAGATTTGAGGAATAGTGTCACCCAATAAAGGGTGTAACTGTCAACCACTAATCAAACTACGTGAACATTCAATTCAGTTCGAATTCATACACGAAAGCATACATATACATATAGTTTATTTACATATGCATACTACAGGCGCATGTATTAAGAACATTGAAGCGTGACTTTAATTTAAACGTATATTTGGTAAAAGATCGAAATTTGATCCAAATATGAATTATATGTTAATTAATTATAATTTATAGAATTAAACTTTGTTTACACCACTTTTTTTAGTATTGAAAAAATTCAACATGACTTATTTTTTGTAAAACATTGGAATATCGTTACAGTAACTTACATCGATTTCGAAAAATTCATTCGTTTCAATACAAGTTAAATAAATGATAAAAACCCTGAAAATTTTCCAACTGGAATGTTCTCTAATTGGAATTCAAAGGTTTTTATTATTTTATTTGATAAATTTTCATATTCGATATAAGTAACTGTAATGATAGTCCAACGTTTTACAAAAAAAAATAGAACTATTAAAAAAAATGCAAACTTTGATGTCGCATATCTCCATAACTATGATCATGGCTGCTTGAACATTTTCAAGGCAGGAATATAGTCCTGTGAGGTTATTAATGTTTTCCAAATAACCCTGTGTTTAAGAGACATTAAAAAATACACTCAAAATTTTGACGTAAGTATTACACATATAGAGTTCGATTTATAATCAGTATTTATTTATTTATTTTAATATTATTCACCAACAAATTATTTTCAAAATTTCATCGTGGCAGATTTATTTTGTTGTCCCTTCTCCACGACGCGTGTTTCTGGTGCAGACTATCATGTCACCAGGGTTTGAGTGAAACGAAAAAGTTAATAACTTTCTTTTAAAATGCTGTAATATCTGCTATGTAGCACATCAAAAAAAAAGATTTTTTGTGTAAATGAGAACAGTTCGAAAATAAATTTTATTCCCAAAAAAATCGAAGCTTCAAATTTTTAATATGATCAAACGGTGCATTTTATCAAAAAAAAATTACTTTTGATCAGTCATAACTAATACTAGCAAGAAGCTTACAAATTTTGAACAAAATTGGCCCAACAGTTTTTGAGACATTTTATCCACGAGTCTGAAAAAGGGAGTTTCGAGAAAAACGCGAAAAGATAACAAAACTTGTATTGAGAAGTTTCATGATGTTGATAGTTCTATATTTAACTTAATGGAATTAAAATATTGATCAAAACTAATTTACCATGAAGAAAAATGAAATCATTATGTTAGATTGCTGTAGATAAATTTAATTAGAGATTTAACATAACTATTTATTTTGGTTGTATTTGATGCATGTATTAGCAAAGATTCTGTGTTTTTCTTTAATTTATTCATTTTTAAATTTGATTTAGTTTCTGTGTTTTTGTGGTGTATTTCGCTATAGTAATTGGGCCTTTTGGCCTGTTTTTAGCATTTACAAATACTTGTCATCTTTTGAAACCAAATTATGTATAATTTAAATATTTTCCATTAAAACAGTGACTTTATACTCATACTGTACATTATTATGCCTGGGGCTAGCAACCTTGCTATATAACAATTTTATTACGTACATTCATTTTAGACACCGTGTTTCTTGAAAAAATTCACCACACGAGATCCACTGTGAATCGCTGTGAATGTAGCAACACATCTTCTGCATGAAATTTGTATACAAATTGAACGAACTTCACAGATGCTCGTACGAATATATATATTGCATTGAACTTGATGATATCGGGGTCATATTTATCTTTTTTATTTACAAAGATATTTACAAAGAAATATTTGTTTTTTATATAAATACATACATATATTTTTATAATATGAATGATATTATTATTAAACTTCATGTTTTAGAGATAAAGAAGTTAAGCACGACACATAATTTTATTAAGTTCTTATCAGATCATCGTGGAAATCTCGCATTTGCCTAATTTGACCTCAACATTCAACGCTTCCGGTTGCAAGAATAAAATACTTTTTTTATTACATACATAATATATAATAAATTATTATAAAATATTTTAGGAATTCTTGATCACGCGGATATCACAAGTACACATGCATGCCATATAGTGATGGTATTTTAACCGGTTCCACAATAACCTTTATTTAAGGGGGGTAAGGTATTAAAAATATTATTTATTTGCATTTATTTTTATTTTTTTAACTAAATGCATAAAATTTCAAGAATATTGTGTCAAAATTTCAAATCGATTAGAACAAAATTGACAAAGTTATGAGTATTTTTATACCTGTCGAATTTTTATTGTTGTTTACTGGCATTATAAGGAATGGGCAATTACCGAGTAATATGACAAGGACCATAATTACACCCATTCTTAAATCCAAATTATCAGACTCAACCTCCCACGAGAGCTACAGACCAATCTCGATTGCCACAACCATCGCGAGATTATTCGAACGCGTGCTGCTAGATCAGGTCGAATCCAGCATGGAAACTAACGACAACCAGATGGGTTTCAAAAAACAGACCTCCACCGACGCTGCAATATTTACTGTAAAACGGACACTGGAGTACTACAGAAACAAAAAGACTACTTCATACGCATGTTTCCTAGACTTGAGCAAGGCTTTCGACAGAGTTTCTCACCCTTTACTTTGGGCAAAACTCAGGGAAAGAGGCATACCATCGGAGGTAATACGTATCCTTGACTCGTGGCACAGACAACAGGAAAACCAAGTAAGGTGGAGAGACAGTCTTTCCGAACCTGTTCACATGACGAGCGGCGTCAGACAGGGAGGGTGCATGTCCCCAATACTGTTCAACCTTTATATGGACGAACTCACTCAAAGGCTAAACAACGCGGGGGTAGGCTGTCACATCGGAGGACAGTGTCTTAACAACATCAGTTATGCTGACGATATGGTACTGATGGCACCGTCTATAAGAGGACTACGCATTCTTCTAAAGATCTGTGAAGTGTTTGCTGAAGAAACAAACATGCTCTATAACCCTAATAAAACAGCACTGTTGGTTATAAAGTATGGTCAGGGCCCAACAAGTATTCCTCCAGTTACTCTGAACGGTGTGGTCCTGAAGGTGACCGAAAGAACAAAATATCTAGGTCACATAATTACAAATAATCTAATGGACGACGACGATATTGACAGGTAAAGACGAGCTCTCAGTGTGAAAGCGAATATGCTGTGTAGAAGGTTTCGTCTTTGTAGCACCGCTGTAAAAAGAACGCTCTTCCTTGCCTTCTGTGCAACGTTATATACATGTGAACTCTGGACAAATTATAAAAAGAGCAGCATAGAAAGACTTCGCATACAATATAACAACGCCTTTCGTATGATGTTTGGCCTTCCCAGATATTGCAGCGCTTCCGGTATGTTCACTGAGGGGCGTGTTCCCAACTTTGCAGCCCTCATAAGATCCAGGGTGGCAGGGATGAGGGAAAGGATATACAGCTCCGGAAATATCCTTATCCTGGAAGCCCGTCTTACTCCAGCATCCAGCATCGATGCACACTGGAGAAAGATACTGGCCCCGCATAATTGACTTGCCATCGCTCGCTAAAGCCGATATTTTACCATATATTTCTTTCGATTACTTTTAATACTTCTCTTCTATTTTATATGATTTTACTATTTCTCTTTTGTTTTATATAATATTTTTAATGTGTGTATTTTCTTTTATATGGAATGTGTGGGATTGCACGAACCTCCCCACATTCTGGAATAAAGCTATATTTATTTATTTATTTATTTATACCTACCCGACCCTAATGCATTGGATTCGTGCAAACACACGTACAGTGTTCTTCAGGATGTTTCGGATGCCAACAAGCCTATCCTTTATGGACCTGGCATTGATGATTCGGTGTGAGGTAAGCCGATAAAATTTGCTTATGAACGTTTTATACCAGATTTTTTAGTGTTCAAAAACTATTTTTTTTTAGTGTTCGAAACTTTAAAGCGTTTCCCCCACAACTCACGTTTTCAAAGTCGGTACCCCTCATAACTTCAAAACTACTGCACCGATCCTTTTGGAATTTTGAACACTATTTTTGAACATTTTTTTCTTCAAATTTGTTGTTAATTTTTATTATTTAATAACAAATTTGTCGATTTTTTTCGCAAAAAATCGCGTTTTTCCCTTCAAAGTGTTCTAAAAAAGTGGAAATTGAAATTTCGAAAAACCCTCCGATCATTACCTAGGAAAAACAATTATCTAACGAATGAATTTTGATTTTTTGATTTCAGATGATCCAGCACGAAGTTATGAGGGGCACCGCAATTCTACTTTATTCCGAGACACGTCCGAATAATTGCTGCCATTGCCGTATTTTTTAATATTTCTTCGTGAAAATTTTACACAATATTCTTCAAATATCATAATTTAATGTACAATTACTTTTAATAAAGAGATTTTAACTGTGTTGTCACAAAAAAATCACAAAAACATACTTTTTTTTGTACGAATTAACCTTACCCCCCCTTAAGATATGTATCTGATTGTATCGATGATACGATTTTTCGACAAAGATATTGATGCTTACTGATTTCTCTCAATTTGACAAGTTCATTAACAGGTGGTTTTGTAGACTAGACAACTGTTATATCTCATATTATATTTAAGAACACATTCTTATTATGAACTTTCAATTTTTTCAGAACAAAGTTCTGTGAAATTTAAAACCAAATTAATTGATCAATTAGAAAGACATACAGAAAAATCAAATCCACGAAAAAATATTTGACTGCTACCGGGATACGATTGATTAAAATAAATTATAGAAGTCTCACAACGTGTATGGAGGTCTTTGTACGATGACCCAGAGCTTACGACCTGTATGAGCTGGCTGACGACTCAACATAATGCAACTTTCACCAATTCCACCGTAAGAGCATCCACACATTCATCCGTATTCTGAAAATAACAATGTCTGGATCTTTAAGATCTTTATCCCAACACTTAATAGACGATAATAAAAATTTAAAATGTCCAGAGCGGATTTTGTAATTCAACGGCTCAAATACACTGTATTAAAAGAAGATATAAGAAAGATTGTTTCTTACAAACGTATTAATATCTTCATCTACAGCGTCCAGATGAAATATCATGGCTAAACTTTACCGCGTTACAGTTGCCGGCAAACTTCTTGAAATTTTTTGACGTGGTGGGGGAATGCGCAGAAGATGAAATTTGGGTCTCTTTGGTGGAAAGGTAGATGCGCAAACTTCCCCCCACTACGCCGTAGAATTTCAAGATGTTTGCCGGCTACTGTACCGCGTATTCAAATTTTCCCATCTTGACATTTGACAGATAACAATTTACATCTTTCTCCCTCCCTCTATATCTATCTCATGTAGAAACTTACAGAAACAAACACCGACGTAAAGCTATGTCTTGTTTATTATCGTCTATTAAGTGTTGGGATAAAGATCTTAAAGATCCAGACATATCTGTCAAATGTCAGGATGGGAAGATTTGAATACGCGGTAACGCCGAACACGGTTATGACAAGTTTAGCCATGATATTTCATCTGGACGCTGTGGATGAAGAAATTAATACGTTTGTATGAAACAATCTTTCTTATATCATATTTTAATACAGTGTATTTGAGCCGTAGAATAGCAAAATCCGCTCTGGACATTTTTAATTATTATTATCGTCTATTAAGTTGATAAGGCGGTTAAATTAATCCGTCTCCGTCTATCAATAAGTTGCCTTGTCAAGGAAGGTGGAGCGGGAATTTCAAACACTCTAGCACTATTATATACATTTATTACAAAAAAAACAGTCAAATCTTACTCTAGAACACTATTACTAACTTTATAGCTAATCTTAACCTAAGCACAACCCGTTCCTACTCCCACATAAGTTCGTCGTGTCCTTTCACATTTTAGCCCACAAAAAAAAAACACATGTTCACTAGCGGAGACCCTCGTTGCCGCCATCTGGATGCCGCGGGTGGCCAGCCGCATGGGGAGCGCCCGTGGTCCAGATTTTGGCGCGGGATTTGGCCGGAGTCTCGCACGTGGTCCAGGCCGCAGAAGCACGTCCAGAGCGCTGCAGACCGCCTTCTCCTCAAACGACATTGACGGCGCCGCCCCGCGTTCTTGAGCGCACGTGGCGGCGGCTCAGAGCCCGCCGTGGTGAAGCGGCCATCATCTGGAACCGTCCCAAGCGCTGCGAGTCGCCTTCCCCTCAAGCGACGTTGACGGCGCCGCCCCGTGTTTTTGAACACACGTGGCGGCGGCTCAGGGCCCGCCGCCGAAGGGGCGGCCGCGGGCGAGGAGCCCGAGCTGTTGCGGCGGTGGCGTTCGGAACGAGACAAGGGGGCGTTCTTGGCCCACCGGCTTCAACTCTCTGTGTATGCGGGGGAGAGGGGTAGCCTCCCCCACCCGCAATGGCACCCTATCAACCCCTGGCGGTGCGGGGTGGCAACCCGTGGTGCCGCGCGAAATTTAAAATTACCTAAACCTATTTTAAAATAAAACTTATATTCTAATTTAAAAAGGACGCGATGCGGAACGTCACATGCAGGTCGCGGACGCATCAAAGTGTTGGGATAAAGATCTTAAAGATCTAGACATTGTTATTTTCAGAATCGGGCCGATAATCGCATTATCACATTTGGAGCATTTAGCAATATTCTTCTTAATGTACGTAGGTATATGATACTCTTCCGAAGTATTAATATGTAGGTACTTATATTCTCAGAACATACGTCCATATAAAAATATTGGTTAAATTATTATGTTTTATAAAGGCAAATACAACTGATGAGGTTTAAACCGATTATAAAAAGTGTCTTAATTAACATCGACATAATATAACGCAATAATAGTCCCTCACGCCAACTACTGTAGCAATTGTTTACTATTTTATTTTCCTCAATATTTTCTATTAGCCTGCAATTCAACAACGCCATAACACGTACAGAAATACAAAACCTATAGCAAATCTTAAAATTATATTACATCTATTTTCTTATTAATACAAATTGTTGAATATAAAATAATTATTTTGATTATGTCCTAGTAACGCGAAATGTACCTCTTAATATAAAAAAAATTTAAAATTTAGATTGAAAAAAACAAGTATTTTTATCCGTCTACTAGCTGTGCCCGCGGCTTCGCACGCGTAGATTTTTAGTAACTTTTAGTAATATTTTATCAATTTGTGTATTAACCTTAACAAATAGATATATGTCATCTTGGACTTTTTTATAGAACTTTTTGAGTTTTACAATTTCTCTATAGAAAGTATTTAAATACCTCTTAGTGTTAAGGCAGCGTTAAATACTCAATAATTTCGCTGTTTTCGATATTAAAATATTTATATTTATTTTTGCGTCTGTTACAAGATTTTGTAAACGGACTGTTACTCACACTAATGTAAGTGACTTTCCTAAAGTGAACGGACTCTAACAGTCAATTACTTCCCGAATAAAAATGGAAAAATATAAATAAGTCAATTAATAATTCAAAGAGAATCATCAACTATCAAATATTGACGACTTGTTAAGTAGCTGGGATAGTGAAATTGGTAACACCCTGTCCGCGTATACAGAGGTCCGTGGTTCGAATCCAGGTTCCAGCATTTAATTTTTCAGTTTTATTATTTGATATTTGTGTATGTCTCTTAATTTCATTTATTTATTTCTTATTAAATATTACGGGACTCGTTTCCTTAAATAAATGAAAAATATAAATAACATATATACTTTATTTGCAGTTTAGCAAAGCATTTAAATGCCTCTTATTGTTTAGGCAGCGTTCGTAAAAAACCCATCGCTCGACCAATTTTTCAACTTTAGTTGTAAAATATGTCACCACGAAAAGCTGTTTCATTTTAACGGGATAATATATAGCCTTTGTCCACACTGAAAGTCCATTCTAAATATTGGCGAAACAATTTTTGAAATCGATAGTAAAGTAATAAAGTTGCTTCGAATATTACCTCCTACAACCAAACTTACAAACTTTACCTCTTAATATATTAGTATAGATGCGAAATTTAATGCACTTTTATTTACATATAAATTTATTTATGAACACTACACTTTTGAATTCTTAAGAGGAAAAAACCAACATGAACATGACCACTGCACAAGGAGAAAACATGAAATAAGATTATCTTTTAGAAAGAAGCCCACATCTGAATTCAAATTAAAAGTCCACGATTGTACACAACACATTTCAAACAAAATGAAAAAAAAAACATCATGTGGCGCAGTTCCGCGGAAGGAGCGACAATGTGTAGGACTTGGAAAAAAAAATTGAAAAAACTATTACAAAAATTATCCTCAAAACACCAATAATAGGAAGAACAGACTAAATACTCAATAATTTCGCTGTTTTCGATATTAAACAGCAGATATTCCGTATATTATTTTTCGATACCTATTCAAAAACTAGCTTAAGTGATCACTTAAAAATTACTTTGAAGTGCTCTAATTTAAAAATACTATTTTATGAAAAGGACCACAGATTTCTCTATCATAGTACGTTCGAATATATGAAAGGTTTTCAGATTTGGATAGGTATATACTATACACAACTTTTAAAAATCTGATAATGTAAGAATGTTCTTATGATGGAATTGGTGAACAGTGCATTGTGTAGAATAATCACTTAAGCCAACGCACACAAGTTCTTCTTCTTCTAATTCTAAGTCGTTCTTCTTCTAATTCTTCTAATGAGACAGGCATACCTACTTCAACCAAAATTGTCCTTTTCAATTTAACGTAAGAATTAATCCCAATTATAATAATTTCGTTGTCTGTCTGTCTATCTTTCTGTCTGTCCGTAACTTCATGTGACGTCCGTAATTTCGATCGAATTTATGGCTAAAAAAAAGTTTGAAATGGCCGGAGATGGTACTTGAACCCCGGGCCAGCAAACCTGAACCCGCCGCAACTTAACGATAATGCTACCGCAGATACTGCGTGACCCGTCAACCACATAGTATATATAGGACTTAGCAAAGACGCGAACCATGTGTACCTATAAAAAAAGTTTAGAGGGTGCACAATATATTTTATAAAATATTTTTTCTTTAGGTACACTGGCTTTATAAACATTTATTTAAGAGCAGTGACATTTCCGAAATGGAGTAGTGGCTAAGATACCTGTTCCATTCCAGCATTTAATTTTTCAGTTTTATTATTTGATATTTGTGTATGTCTCTTAATTTCATTTATTTATTTCTTATTAAATATTACTGGACTCGTTTCCTTAAATAAATGAAAAATATAAATAACATATACCTATACTTTATATGAAGTTTAGTAAAGAATACTTCCATTATTCGTAAATCGACTAGCGGTAAGACGTCAAAGCTTCGTTTGACGATATTCTCGTAACAGTCGATTACTTCCCGAATAAAATTGGAATAATATAAATAAGTGAATTAATAATTCAAAGAGAACCATACAACTATCAAATATTGACGACTTGTTACGACCGGCTACTTGCCGGAATAGTGAAATTGGTTAAACGCTGTCCGCGTAAGACAGAGGTCCGTGGTTCAAATCCAGGTTCCAGCAATTAATTTTTCAGTTTTGTTATTAGATATTTTTTATGTCTCTTAATTTAGGAATAAAAAAGAAGTAAAGTTACTAGGTTTATGGGTTGGGGCGACGGAGGGTAGAAAGGGGTGAAAAATCCGTGTAAGGAAAAGTGTATCAGCCAATAAGTGCCATGACAACATTTGGACAAAGATTTTTTTTTTACAAGGATCCTTTGTTCTTTAATGTTCTTCCCGAAAACATTAAGAATACAAGTACATTGTTAAAATTATTAAGGGTGATATACTGAGTGATAATAATGACATTGAATACCTTTGGTGTCCATTTTATCATAATCGGTTTGGACACCCTACTTTTATTTTATTTTTACTGACACAAAATTACACAGTGAATCTTATGGTTTCTGTCTTCTGGGGTATGTCTGGGCTGACTCAACACAACAGCCCTGATGATGGACCCTGCAATGGGATCCGAAAGGTCGGCCAGAAAGGTCGTAATATCACGGCATAATAACCCAGAAGACACAAACCAGAAGATTCTGAGTGGCCGTGAATACCTAAGAACATTCTTACAAAGTGAAGATTTTATTGAAAGTGTTTTCAACTCCATGCGCATAAGTACCCCACTGTAGAATACGGGTTTCGGTTTATTTATGCGCTCGAAGAACTGTATTTTTCCATTTATGAGAACATACACATAATTTTTTACATTTCTTCATTTTTTTAATTTGTTCTGCTATTGTATTCTATATACTTGTTTTTTTTTAAATATATCTACAGTATACAAGTAGGAATTAAAAAGTTTTATACCTATAGTATTTTGTATTCGTTTTGTTTTAAAGCTGCTCATCTTGGCATAGGTTCATCCTAGTGATATGAGCGGCTCACTTCCTTACATGTAGGTATTTAAGTTCAAAATAAATTTACAAATACAAAGTAAAAACAGTCATTATTACAGTTAATATAACATTATTTTTTATTTTGATGAAATTACTGTTCACATAATGAAATCATCAAGTTCTGCAGAAATGCATGGCAGCGAATATCAATGAACACTGAATTGTGGGAGGCCTTCTTCCGGCAGCAGATAGAAAAGGGCTTAAGGTCATTGCGATTCTATCCAATCTAAGTACGTAACAACATCCGTGAACACGATGTAGTTAGTAGTATCGCACAAGTCGTCCTTTAAAACACTCAGAGACACTATTCCCCTGAGGTACCAGGTCTGCACTCCGTCTGAAGAGTTCCGGGGGAAGAACATTCCTCCTCCACTGTCACCGTTGCAGACGCTGGTTCCTGGAAACAAACACTTTTGTAAGGCAACAAGACCAGGAAAAGATTCGAATGATGTGAACTCAACTAATATTTGAAATGCGGTTCTATTTTTTTACTCCCTTTATATTAACTCGTGGCGTCTGCTTGCTTGTTGGCTTGCCGTCAAAAAAACTTTGGATCGATTTTTGACCCTTTTCCCGTAATCCAATCGATGAAACTTGGCAAGCAGACTCGTGGCGACGATCAAGAAGATCTATCAAATTTTCGTTAAAAAAAATTAATAATCATAGATTAATTTCTGATTTTTAGAAATTTTATTGGTTTTTTCAAATTGGAATCATTAGAAATGTTCGATTAGCAACGGCGGCCCAATAACGTCGCGGAATATTTTCTAAATTTGAATTACTCCGTCGGTATACATAATAGGTACTTCACTACGAATTTAGAAAATCTAAATTGACTGACATGACAAATGTTTTTAGAATTAAATCTTCAAAGCACGAAGTGTATTATCAAAGCTCAAAACATCTGACATTTTAGAAATATATTAAATTACTGTAAGTTTAGTTTTATGTTATACGTTTTAATTCGTCTTTAATTGTTGTTAAATTTTACAAAGAAAGGGAGTATAACAAAAACTTGGTTTTTATGGGTTACTTTTTTATAAATGGATTCATTATAAATTGATAGTTTTATACTATTTATTTCCAAGCTTTTCCAGGATTAGCCAAACAATTAAATTCAGAATATTTTGAGTTTGTTCAAATCTTTCAGAACAGTGCTGGATTTACGTCACAGAGACATTATTAATCAATTAATGTATATTATAGATATCTCACAGAGACGAAGCTGTATTTATTATGGGAAAGTAGGTATATAGAAGTTATTTGGGTGTACATAGGACTTATGACCTATCTTTATGGTTGGCTTAAGTGATCACTTTACACAATTGTAACATTCGCCATTTCCACCCATGATAGAATATACCATGCTTATTCATTTTTTGGAAGTTGTATATATGTTCAAATTGCGTGGAAAGCTTTCACATATGAGTTGTAAGCGCCTTTCCACGCGGCCTGTACAAAGCCATTTTCATTCCCCTAAATCCCCACAGATGTCGCTAATGAGAAATCTACATTGCTTTTTACGGAATTTTGAGAGCAATATACTTTATTGTGTAATGAAATTCATCCGAATACTTGCATTACACTAGGATTCGCCAGGAAATATTATTTCCAATTTTTGTTAAATTCCTTTTTACCAGTATTTACAATTCAGAATATTTTGAGTTTGTTCAAATCTTTCAGAACAGTGCTGGATTTACGTCACAGAGACATAATTAATCAATTAATGTATATTATAGATATCTCACAGAGACGAAGCTGTATTTATTATGGGAAGTAGGTATATAGAAGTTATTTGGGTGTATATAGGACTTATGACCTATCTTTATGGTTGGCTTAAGTGATCACTTTATATATATCCACTTCTATATACCTACTTTCCCATAATAAATACAGCTTCGTCTCTGTGAGATATCTATAATATACATTAAACAATTAAATTTATATTTCACGTATTTACAGAAATATCTCAGGTTTGATAGGAGTATAGTATTGTTGCGTGGCAAGGGAAGAGTTAATAGTAATTGATTTGTTCATACCATTTCTGTTTCCAGCGCAGAAGGCTCCGAACCGGTTTAAGAATTTCTTAAAAAATAATGGATTACTCAGCACGCAGTCTATATCTGGCACTACTGGCATGGTAGCGTGGCTTAATACTGTAGATAGCACCTTTTTTTCGTTTTTGCCCCATCCAATTACCTTAAATTATAAAATTTAATTTTTTATTTATTCGCTGAGGCGATTCAAAAAATCAAACACTTGTTCAAGATTTCTGATTTCAGCTATTTAATCAAGGCACTACGAATAGTGTCTTAAAAACGTTGCCTTGAAAAGATATATCAGAAAGATATATTTGCTACATTCACACATTTCATTTGTAATTAAATACTTTTAATAACAATAATCTTATAATAACAAAGCCAGCATTAGAATTACTCAGCTTAATTTTTTATTGATTAAACTTTCAGAAAAAAATTATTTGATAACGAATATCTGTAAGTAATGTGAAAAAAATATATGAAAAGAAAACAACACTTTAAGCTGATCTTACCAATGTTAATTGAACCGAGAAAGCGTTGCTGAGATGATTTGGGCGTGTTAAGACATTAAATGAGAAAAAAATGGTAAGAAAAATATATGATTAAAAATTAAAAGATTAAACATGATTTTTAGAATTCAATATATTTTATCCAAAACAGGACGATCTGATCAACTGATACACAAAGAACAGTTTAGTGAGTTTATATACAAAAATTATTGGTGAAATTGTGGGAAATTACATGAATAATAATACAATCAATACAGGTTAAGGTTTGATAGGTAATTATAATATCTGAAAAGGTAATTAAATGTTAACTCTAAAATATATAATATTGGGAATAATAAGGATGATTGAATTAACTTACTTGAATTAATTAATTAACTTTTGTTAACTGTTATGTTCAATTTTTTTTCGCCATACATAGTGACACCCTAATTGGCGTACTCCTGACGACATTGACTAGAATTGTCGACAGGGTGTCCAGTGAAATATAAAAGAAACGTATGAACAATTGCAAATTTACATAGTTTTGAAGAGTACAATGATTTCACTCACGTGTCCAGGTTGGTAATCGATGGTTGACCTGTCAGCGTTCTCCCTCTCCCAAAGGCAAACCGGTTGGATGAATCGGGAGTACTCCACAGCGGTAGAGAGCACCAGAATTGCAATGTCATTCTTCTTTGTTTCAGACGAGTATTCCAAGTGTGGGAATATTTTATAAACCTGCAAAAAATGTCCATCTTACTGTACACACCAAATGGAGCGAAAACAATATTTTATTTATTCAGTATCTTTCAAAATTATTATTACCATGGATTATTGCCTAAATACAGGATAAAAGTAATTAAGGATTTTCATTCATATAAAACAAGAGGAGGCGACAGCATAAGACTTCAGAAGAAAAGAAAAACACTGCACAAAACTGCACTGTCTGATGTACAAAGGCATTAAAATCTTCGATAGCCTAACGAAAACAGTACAAAATGCAGACAATATAATATTGTGTGCAATACAAAATGAATATAATAAAAAACTTTTAAACGACTAAAGATTATGTAATATAATATGTCTTTGATGTTAATCGTGTATTAGCCAATATAACATATGTATGGAAATAAATAAACATTGAAATAAATAAACAAAAAATTCCTTCAAACCCATCTATCCGCAATCTTCTCCATTGGCCTACATTCCGACAACACCATTATATTAATCTTTTATCTCTAGTTTACATATATGACTTCCTTTCCAATCTACCTAAAATACCTAAAATCTAAACTTCAACTTTCTTTCTAATCATGGCCCTCCACTACGATCAGCTGATCACAACAAACATAAAACTTAACCCACAAACAATAATAAAAGTTCCTACTCTAGTTCAGTATTTATCACATTTCTATCGTCTATGATTCACGTAAACATTTGGTTTTGTCTATAAATAAAATTGTCTTCATGTAAATCTTGTCTATGTTATACACTTTATCTACAGATATCGCCCATGAAGTGACCAAAGTGTACGGTGCAATTTTCGAAACATAATTTTAATACTTTCTTTAATACTGATTTCAGCGATTATAAATCAGGACTATACCGAAGATAGTTAACTTTCAGAAGGATCTGTCATGATGACCATAATCTTGGGGATATAGCCCTAATTTTTTTCAAAAAAATATGGCATCTGAAAGTGATGGGATATACGAATAATATATCAAAACATTTTTTGGAATCGATATTTACCGTTCTGGTTTGTGACCCTTCATCGTTTCCAAATAAATGGAATTTGCCAACCACAACGTACAGTCGCGACGCTTCTACAGTAGCGCCCTTCTCTTTGACACAGTGTGCCGCTGTAAAATAAACATGAACCAGATTAATATCAAACTTCAGACCTATTTACCTATCAAGGCAGGGCCTGTAACCACTGCGGGGAGGATTTTAACTCCCGGAACAGCCACATTCCAGGTTCCACACTAGTAAGGCAAATCGTCAACGTGAGCAGTCCAAACGTAGGGTACGAAAATAGCATTTTGGAATATTTTACACTCATTAGAAGGATCTGGAAAACGACAGAAAGATCGAGAAGTCGTAGTAAATATGCGGCAACGCACACTGCGGGGACATTTATTATTTTGACAGAAGCGAAACCACAGATAAATGAGCGAAACCGACAACAAAAAAATTCAAATTTCTGCAAGGTTTCAGTCAGTATTAAAGGGAATGTATTTTTGATGTTCCATATAAGTGACTAGTGATAGTCCAACGTTTTGAAGAAAATAAGTCAGAAATATACATGAGAATTTGGTTTATATATATAGGCGGCCCTCGTAGAGCAGTGGGTATGACACCTGCTTCCCACACCGAGGGTTCCGGGTTCGATTCCCGATGAGGTCACAATGTTAATCTATGTGATTTACTTAAGCCTGGGTGTTTTGTGATGTATTTCGCTTCTGTAATTGGGCCTTCTGGCCTATTGAAGCGTAAAAATTATAATAATAATAATAGGTCTAATTACAGGTCTCTTTTACGAGGTTTCCGACACTGTGTATAAATATTTAAAGTATTATGTATTTTACAGAATGGTACCGCGTTTTTGGAATACAAGTAGTTATTTCGGGAATACCTGTCAAGACTCTAGTGGGAGCCAGCAGGGAGCCTCCACATATATACTCCTGTGTACCATTGTCACCACTCCTGTAAATAGCCGTGTGCCAAGGCCAATCGCCCTCCTTCGCCGCTTCGCCGCGCGTGATGAGCGGCGAGTGATCGTGTTGTCTTCTTCCGCACACCGAGACCGTCACGTCACCCGAGGGCGGGTCAGGAGTGTCCTCGAGCTCGGGATCGTCGGAAATCACACTCCCAACAATGGACTTATCCCAATGCCCCTGAAAAATAAATGGAAAAAGTTAGAGTGCACTCATATACGCGCGTTGAAAGTTATACTTCTCTATTTGTTTGCTAGCTGTGTCCGCGTGGAATTCAGTTATCAGTTCTTCTTTACAAAATTGTAAATAATATGTTGGACACCCCCGACCTTGTAGACGTATCAATTATAATATCCCTTCCATACATAGAACTCGACAAATTGTCACATTCCATTGCCAAAATTGCAATACTAATTATCAATCAAATTCTGTGATACACAGAATATTGGGGACTGGTAATGAATATGGTTATATGGTTGACATTTTCGTCGACAGTCTGGAGAAAGTAAAGTTTTCACTTAAAGAGGCAATACTGCTTCGTTACCGACTTCAACTGTTAATATACACATGTAATGGTGGGTAATATATACTTTTTATATTTTGCTACTTATAACTTATATTGTTTAATGTATGTTCTTTTTAATTTTATGATATATTTTTTAGGTAAAAGCCTATACACATTGCTGCTCTTTACTTTATATTTTTAACTTTTATACTCATGTTTTGGTGCTATACAGATATTCTTTAATGTATGTGCTTTTTGAAATTTATTTTATATTCTTTATGTAAAAGCCTATACCTAATGGGCGTAAACAAATAAATAAATCAGTGAAAAATCAATATAAAAATTTAGTTTTTTTTTTTTTTTTGCAAAATCTCGATCGTAAAATCTAAACTACTCGTCCAAACAATGTTATGCACAAGGCAATTTTTATCTGCATAAAATTTCTTAGACGATTAAAAAATATATTTTTATAGGAATTTAACATTACCTATTTAAATTACTGATTCAAATTAATTTTAAATATATCTTTGAGTCATATTTTATTTATTTGCGAATTAACCTTAACATATAGATATATGTAGTTTATTTTTTTTTTAATTTAAAGACTATCGACAGGTCAGAATGACCCTTATGGATAGTCATTAAGGACAAGGTGATTAGTACAGTTACAATTTACTATGATACATTAAAATAAAACATTAATACATTATACAATATAAGTATACTACAGTAAGTGATTACAAGATGAATGAAGTTCACATTCTCCGCACGACATAATAGGCATGTAGGCTCCCAGGTCAACTAAGTCAGAAAATGGATACCCGCGCTTTGTGGCTATAAAATTTTTGTTTAGGTTGATTTCCGAAGAGTTCGTCTTACACGCTCAAACTATTTTCGGTCAGGAGCGATATAATTTCTTTCTTAAACTGAGGTTTTGTCATGTGAAATATGTCAATGTTGGGGTTACCTGACGTGACCTCGTTGTTGCGGACTTTTATAGGCCTTTTCAAGTTCTACGACTTTTCTATAGAAAGCATTCATTCATTCATCAAAGCACCATTAAGACGACGTTCGTAAGAAACACATTCGCTCGACCGTTTTTTCGTCGACTTACGTTGCAGTGTTGGTCTCCACGAAAAGTCCTTTTATTTTAACGGGATAATATAAAACAAATGTCCACCCTGAAGGTCCATTCTAAATATTGGTGAAAGAATTTTTGAAATTGAATGAGTAGTTTGTGGTCCTCACCCGAGACACGGTCGTCTCCGGCACTTCTGATGCAGATTCTTCAATTTGTAGATTTAATCGGTACGAACAGCGCGACAAAAAAAAAACAAACACAAAGTCAATGCTATCAACATTGTAAACTACTCCTTTACACAAATCTTACTGGCTCGACAACCCCCGTATGCGTAGGCGGCACGTCAACTCTCGCCCGTGACTTCCCTCGCTCTGACGCCATACCGTGAGCACGAGATAGTGTTTATAGCTACTGTTATAGCGATATCATTATGCACAAACACTACAAACATCACAAATAGTGTATGGTGTACGCTCCTCTTCTGGAGGGTTGCTTCCAATCAGCAGTTTTCAACAAGAATGAAGTGAAATCTATACCTATAAAACTTAATGTCTGTCTGTACTCTATAGAAATCCACACCGTTTGTCCGATTCGATTCAAATTTGACATACTTATGCTTTAGAACCCGGCACGTAACATAGGCAACATTTCCTCCCTATTCTCATACCCCTTCCCCTCCCCTGACATATTTTCGATACAAATGTGTACCGTTTGACCGATCGGACTCAAAATTTTGAAAATTATTCTTTAGGACCCGGCGGGTAACACATTTGACATTTCCCCTCTAATCATTCAACCCTTCGCCTCCGCTGATATATTTTCGATGCAAATCTGTACCATTTGACCGATCGGACACAATATTTGGAAACTTATTCTTATGGACTCGGCGGGTAATATATACGATGTTTCCCCCCTATTATTTTACTCCCTCCCTTCCCCCTGACATATTTTCGATGCAAATCTGTACCTTTTCACCGATCGGACTCAAAATTTGTAAACTTATTCTTAAAGACTCAGCGGGTAATATATGCGACATTTCCCCCCTATTCTTTTAACTCTTTCCCTCCCCTGATATATTTTCTAGGTAAATCTGTACCTTTCGGCCGATCGGAGCTCAAAATTTGGAAACTTATTCGTTAGGACTCGGCGGGTAACATATGCGACCCGTGCAACGCCGGGTAAGGACAGCTAGTTATATTATAATAATGAACAAACCTTTTTAACACCATTGGGACACAGTTCAACGCCGTTTATTTTAATATTTAAAACATTGGGAACGTGGTGTCCCATGGTTCCCCGAACCGTCATGGAGACTGGGCTTGTCTGGGCTTTGGTCACTGTTATAATAACCTTTCCTGGTCCCTCAGCGGCGACTCTACCAAAATTTGGTTTCTGTGAAAGAAGGGAAACAATTTACCAATTCAAATAAACTAATTATTTTTTTTTATTATTAATTATTAATTCACCTTAAAAAGTGTATTGTGTAACCATATCACATTCAATTCATTATTGATTATCAATTAATCGTAAAAAGTGTATTTTATAACTATATCATATTCAAACGTTTGCAAAATATTCATACTTTGTACTTTAATGTCACTCTAGGACCATCTATTAGGGTCTGTTGACGGTCTGTTTGTTAAAAATAAAAATAAAATAAAATAAATAAACTTTGAACATGCACACAGAAACATACACACACTCACCCACGCTGTACGTACACACATGTGGATGGAAATATATTACCTTGCAAATTTACCCCTAACAGAGTTATTAAACTGCTCAAAAAACAAAGAAAAACTTGAACAAAAAATATAGAAAATATATTGTAATAGCCATGTTATGAGTATCTATCAAGAAAACGGCTAATTATGGAGTTTTTATTTAGTTCATTTTATTTGGACATACATGTTGTAATATACGTTTGTGTAAATAAAATGTATAAATAATGAAAATACAATATTATCCACTCGCTTGCTACGGACCAAAATACTGGAGTTGCGCGGAGATTGCTCTATTACGATTTTCTCTATTTTCGAGCGCCTTAAAAGAATGGCTAAATTTATGTTCTTCTTTTTGTTATAAAAATTAAAGTTCATAATATTTTTAAATATTGAATAAATGTAAACATCACAAAATTATTAGTGCTTTATTATAAAACCCATAATAACAATCATGATTTTTTGGATAAGGGCACATTTTTCACTATTTAATGTTTAAGCCATGTATTCACTAGGGGACAAATTGTCCCTCAACAGCGCGCGCGGCATAGAGTCTACGTGACGTTGTAACGTCGTGCACTGTTCCGCGACGTCGCACACAACATGGCGCGGCATTTCTACGTGCCGTGGCAACGTTGCCACGCGCACGGTACCCGAGCGAGCTCACTGCAACATTCCGCGGAGCGTCAGTACCACGTGGTATGTTTACAAGTGAATACGCATGCGCTGTATCTGTCAAGATGACAATGCGGGGAAACGAAATCGTTCTTGAACTCATCGAGCTGTATCGATCGAAGATCGCATAGAATGTCCGTCCTTCTTTCTCTTTGCAGTAAATAATTTCGCATTCTCCTCTTACTTTTCGATAGACTCATTAACATAAATAGATACAAGGCTGTCATCGTAACTTCATAGGGTGATATATTTCCGCGACGTCTGGAAAACAATAATTATTTGCGAAAAGGCCCTTGTTTTTAATAATATTCAATTTACTACAGTTAAACCTCGTTAATTTGAAATTGCGACCCAAAAAAACATTTCGAATTGCGCGGAACCCCGTTTTCGCCAAATGAGATACCGCAGCTGTCATCGTAACCTCATCGGGTGACATTTCCGCGACAAGATATGCGAGTCCCGGTGTGTACACGTCAAATGACCGCGTCATTGTCCCCGAAACATGAGCGTAGATGTTGATGCGACATGCCGAGCGGAATGTTTCGCGATTTGTCCCCTAGTGAATACATGGCTTTATGAGCAAAATGCTCTACACGCGAGCGCCCATGGGATTTTTATTGGCGCGAGTGCTCGCGGGTTAAGAACAACAGTACCTTTATCAAACATAATAATTTCGTTGTCTATCTGTGTATTCTTCCTGTAACGTCCGCAATTTCGTTCAAATTCACGGCTAATAAAACGAAATTACACGGCTGGAAGTGCCAGCGCGAATCCCTAGCGACATTGCTACCACCGCCTCTCCGTGGACCGTCAAAAATATATAATATATAAATATACTATTTCATGTTCCGTGATTTTTCACGGATGTACGGTTAGTACCACTCGTACTCGTTACCATTACTTCTTTCTTCGCAATCTTTGCGGACATAAGTTATTCTAAAATAAGAGCGAGAGACATCTACAACAACACGGAATGAAGCTTGATATCACATGCCGTAATAGCAGGGTATACGATAATAAATCATGTTCACCAAACCTGGGCAGAAAAACAGAATATCATCAAAGAGTTAAGATTGTTATTACGGTCGTTAGACATTTTTAACTGTAAATGGTTACGGATATTTTATACGAACCGTATGTTTTTCCGAGAAACGATTCTCAACGTTTTGTTGCATTCGTATTCAACATCATCAAGAGAATGACCTGTACCCGCGGAGGCCCAGGGCGGACTGATTAATACTTCCGGGGGCGTAAATAATATGCACTTTGTTGTGGAGTATTCACTTCTTCTACGATAGAGTTCGCCAGTGTGCAATATGTACAGTTACGTCGGTGGCCTTTTCTGCGACGTCTCTCAAAGGTTAAATCAAAGTCGTAAGAACAGGGCGCCAAATACTTGATAGTTAGTAATTGTCATCTGTATTGAAATTGGGATGATTCCCTCACTAACCTGGGTATAAGGTGCGGCTCTGTTGATAAGATTTTTGTCTTGTCAAATCTGGCGAAGTGACAGAGACGTCTAACGACCGTAAAAACAACCTTAACTCTTTAATAACTAACCCATACGGAAAGAAAGTTTATAAACAAGAGCAAGATTTGGAAAATTAAGAATGAAACGTGAAAATCATCTAAGTGCCTTGGTGTTTTTGAAAGAGTGTCATGATAATAAGTTAATTCCGAATTGTGTCCGATAAAAACTTCGCAATTATATCCCGTACTCTAGCCGAATTTTACGCAAAACCAGCGAGAAATTACTGATTAATCTAACCGTGCACCACCGCCGAAAATGTTTTAAGATCGCTGCTACAATACTCAAAATGCATTTGCTAGCTAACACTTTGACAGATAAACATTGGCAAATTTGTGACAGAATTACGTATGAAAAATCGCATAATTGTCGAAATATCAACAACCATAAACATTCTGATAAGTTACGAAAACTTCTGGATGTGTCATCAAATGACGCACGTCATAAATCTTCACAGAACCCAATTAATGCCGTATTCAACCTGTCAAACTGTACTCTTAATACATATGAATTCAATGCACTAAACAAAGGCATGAACTTTGCACCCACACCATCGAAAATTCCAATGGAAAAAATCATCGGAGATATAGAAATATAATCCGCAAAAATAAAATGGCTACAGCTCACGCCGATGTCATGAACAAGATGTCGCGAACATTTTACGCAATTTGCAATTACCTGCCAGTAATATGCCCAGGCAAAGAACGCAAAGCTACACAAGATCTTCGTAACAACGCGGAAATCGTCATTCTACGTGCCGATAAGGGAAATGCAACAGTGATTTTAAATAGAGAGGACTATGAAAACAAAATTAACACCTTACTAAACGCCCCCACGTATAAAAAAGTGAAACACTGAAACTCCTACCTCTAGAATTTCCACAAACACCGCCAAAATCATTAATATCAAGGACTCGCCTATACCTAGTATACGAAAGAAATTGTGTCACAGTAGCCCGCAAGCAAAATTTTAAGGATTACCTAAAATTCATAAAAATGGCTGCCCGTTAAGACCTATCGTTTCGCAAATAAATTTACGTACGTATGACTTATCGCAACATCTTTCGCGTGTTCTGCAACCCTTAACTAACCGCACAGGTTCCTTTGTCAAGAATTCTGACCATTTTGTCGCGATCCTAAAAGATGTGTTGAAAAAAAGGAAGAACGATATTCTTGTGAGTTTTGATGTGGAAGACACAAATGTACCGGTCAACGAGAGCATAGATATTACTCACCAACTTTTAATAAAAAAAAACATCTCTGAGCGATGTATCGATACTCTACAACACTGCCTGACAAAATTATTTCCTGTGGAGGGAGGACTACTATATTCAAAAAGAAGGAGTAGCAATGGGATCACCAATAGCACCAGTAGTCGCCAACTTATTTATAAAATACTTCGAAGAAAAAGCACTAAAAACAGCCACTCAACTACCTTCAATCTGGCTAAGACATATAGATGACACGTTTTGTATTTACCCACACAGACGTGAAGCGCTCAATAACTTTTTAGCGCATTTAAATGGCCAACATCCACATATCAAATTCACCATGTAGGTTGAAAAGGATGAAAAATTAGCATTCTTAGACGTTCAAGTGCAACGAAGAAAGGATGGCAGTTGGGGACACGCTGTACACAGAAAACCAACACAAACTAACTGGTACCTACACAAAACCTCGCATCATCATTCAGCGCAACTGAGGTCGGTCCCCACATCACTAATAACATGGGCTAACAGAATTTGCGATAAAGAAAACATTGCCTCGGAAAGAAAAACAGTGCAGGATGCACTCATAGCTAATGGATACTCTCCGAACGTACGGACATCAAGAAAACAATCTAGCATATGCGATGACCCAAGAAATA
Source organism: Agrypnia vestita (assembly GCA_016648135.1). Taxonomy (NCBI): domain Eukaryota; kingdom Metazoa; phylum Arthropoda; class Insecta; order Trichoptera; family Phryganeidae; genus Agrypnia; species Agrypnia vestita. Next base: position 113,034 of record JADDOH010007864.1, on the reverse strand, counting down.
AAGCATACTTACCTTACATCAGAGGTCTTACTGACAATCAGCCGGGTGTTGCTGAAATGAAATATAAAAACAATTTTCATCCCCCCTAGTTCGATCTCACGTATGTTGGGTAGTGTGAAATATAGCACACCGTTCGAGTCTCTAGGTGTATACAGAGTGCCATGCGATTGTGGTGCATTCTACATAGGACAAACCAAACGCAATATTGGTACACGTTTGAAAAAACATATTGGAGCAATTAAAAATAACAACTCAAATATATCGGCAATCTGCGAATATGCATCCAAAGGGAATTTCTGTCACTTCATCAGATTTGACAAGACAAAAATCTTATCAACAGAACCGCACCTTATACCCAGATTAGTGAGGGAGTCCATTGAAATATACAAACATCCCAATTTCAATAGAGATGACAGTTACAAACTATTAAGTATTTGGCACCCTATTCTTACGACTTTGATTCAACCTTTGAAAGACGTCGCAGAAAAGTCAACCGACGTAACTAGTACATATTGCACACTGGCGACCTCTATCGTACAAGATGTGAACACTCCACAACAAAGTGCATATAATTTACGCCCCCGGAAGCATTAATCAGTCCGCCCTGTGCTTCCGCGGGTACAGGTCGTCCTCCTGATGACGTTGAATACGAATTCAACGAAACGTCGAGAATCGTTTCTCGGAAAAACATACGGTTCGTATAAAATATTCGTATTCATTTACACTTAAGAATATCATCAATTTTTCTAGCTGCGAACGAATTAATTGTATCAAGTATGACTTTTTTTTATTTTCTTTTTATATTTCTCATTACCGACATGTATTACCCAATGTTTATGTAAATGCTCTGATGGGCGTGTATATACTGAAATAAATAAAAAAATAAAAAAAAAAGTAATTCTTGTCAAAATTACCAAATGTAATATGAATCTAAGAAACTTATACTGTATCATCTCAATTTTGTGGGAATGAAAAGTATAGGAAGATAACCAAAAGGTGAAATTATATTCGAGGATGCTTCTAACTATGTGCTGTTTTAATAGTTTTTTACATAAATATAATCTTTTGATAATCTCTACAATTCCAAGAACTTTTTTATATAATTAACACAAGCGAGTTGAGAGATGGCATGAGAATAATAATAATAATACTATAATACAATAATAACAATAATACTTACCAAATCGGTAACATTGACCACTCGGTCAAACTTGAGCCGAATCTTTGATCCCCTCTCCAAGTTTTTCGATGGTGTGTGCTGTGTGAGTATCGTAAGGTCGAATTGGTTCTCCTCTTCTGGCGGCCTGTCCGTTTCGAAGACCTCCACGACTGCTTCCGTACCATTGCAAGGCCTGGAGTGTAACCTCAGTTTCCCGACCAAGGATTCTCCACCAAGGCTGCTGGCGCTCAACAGAACCATCCAGACAACAAGTAGACCTTCATATCTGCGCATATTTTTAGCCACCTGCCCGTCGGCCTGCAATAGATCTGAAGAAAAAACATAACCAACAAATAATTTAGCATCAGGTAGGTAGATAAGGGCAACAAGTGGCGGAAAAATGTAAAATAAATTATTATAATTTGGATAAAAAAAATGGGTCGAATGGATTGGAGACTATGGCCCTTACAAAGAAAAGTGTGGAAAAGCTCAAATGCACGCAACGATCCATGGAGAGATCCATGCTTGGAGTAAGCCTAAGAGATAGAATTAGAAATGACGAAATTAGGCGCAGAACTAGAGTAGTGGATATCATGGATCGTGTAGCGAAGATAAAATAGCAATGACAGAACACGTTGCAAGACAGGATACTACAAGATGGCCTCCCAGAGTTCTAAAATGGAGACCTTGGGAAAATAAAAGAAGCATCGGAATACCTCAAAAGAGATGGGCCGGTGATATTGTTGCTGTGGGGGGAAAGAAATGGCTACAATTAGCCAACAACAGGGAAGAATGGAAAAATAAGGAAGAGGCCTATATCCAGCAGTGGAAAGACGAAGGCTGATGAAGTAGAAGAAGAAGAGATGTGTCGAACATTTATTGGCTGGAACACTCGTTCAAATAAATTGAAAATCTATATGTAAAGCCAGGTAACATATACTACTATATTAGGGAAATCATGATTTAATTTTAATACTGTTATTTGTGACAGATTGTAGTCGATGAAGAATGTTCTTAGGTTTTCACAGCCACTCAGAATCTTCTGGTTTAGGTCTTCTGGGGTATTATTCCGTGTTATTCTGACCTTTCTGACCGACGTCTCGGATCCCATTGCAGGGTCCATCATCAGGGCTGATGTGTTGAATACATGTCTTTCTTAAACGAAAAGAACTCTACACCTATGAAATGTATTGTTGACCATCTTGAATCGAGTTCCAATCATAAAGATGCTCAGTTCAAAAGCTGACGACTGATCGGTTATTGAATTGAAAAATGAAATGTTTGATGCTGCGGCGATAACAATAATCATAGTGTACAACAATTATTTCTCACCGATATCATTACTTTACAATTACAGGTATAAAAATGAGTTAAGGTTGTTATTACAGTTGTTAGACATATTTAACTGTAACTTCGGATATTTTATACGCACCGTATGTATTACCGAGAAGCGAATACCGACGTTTCGTTGGATACTTATCCAACATCATCAGGAGGACGACCTTTACTCGCGGAGGAGGAGGTCGGACTGATTAAAGGTGCTGCTTTCTAGGGCGTAAATTGTATGCACTTTGTTGTGGAGTGTTCTCTTCTTCTACAATAGAGGTCGCCAGTGTGCAATATGTACTGGTTACGTCGGCGGATTTTTCGACACTGTTTCAACCCTTGAGAGAAGTCGCAGTAAAATCTGCCGACGTAACTAGTACATATTGCACAACGGCGACCTCCATTGTAGAAGAAGAGAATACTCCACAACAAAGTGCATACAATTTACGCCCTAGAAAGCAGCACCTTTAATCAGTCCGACCTCCACCTCCGCGGGTAAAGGTCGTCCTCCTGATGACGTCGGATAAGTATCCAACGAAACGTCGAGATTCGCTTCTTGGTAATACATACGGTGCGTATAAAATATCCGAAATTACAGTTTAATAAAAATGAGATAGTCAAACCCGGAGACGTAAACACGTCATTTTTGTTTATTTTTTGTAACCGTGCACGATAAGAAAAAGAAAATTTATACCGCCCACTAGTTTATATGTATTATAAACTATAGTTTTTTGAACGATTATTCTTTACTTACACTTTCTTCACTATTCTGTTATAGTAGTGAACGTTTGTGGGTCTATACAAGCAACACAGTCACAGTCAAACAAATACGTTATGAATACATAGAATCAACATGTCTGGTCACAGGGAAGGTCCGATGTTTCGCAGGAAACCCGTTTTTGCACGCCACGGGTCCAAATCGTGCAACCCGAGATGATATGTTTTCATAATTATCAAATCAAACAAACCTTTCAAACAAGAATATACTTTGTTTTCATCACTAATTTGAAAATACCAACATGTTTCGGGGCAATGGTCCCATCATCAGGATACAACGTATACTAAACATTAAAAATCGAAGTATTGACATTCAAACAAAATAAATAATAGTCTTTACCTCGATTTCTAATCTATATTAAAACGACCCCGAAACATGTTGGAATTTTCAACAAATTAGTAGTGTAAACAAAGTATATTCTTCCTTATTATGTTCATGATGTCGCAGTAAAATCATTTTGCATTTATTGAAGAAAATATATTTTGGTCGTAAAAAATGGTCATCCTTGTATTCAAACGGATGCCTTTTGTGGTTATTTAAAAGTTTGTGATATTAATAAATAGCTATACTTACTGTTTTATTTGTGTACACAACTTGAACTTTGTTTTGCGACGGTATTTTACGGATCACGACACCAACTATCCGAAGATTACCACACGACTGAGAACCCATTAAAGTCGTTTACATAGTTCGCTTAATACGATTTTCTCCTTAAGGATTTCGCTTTTGTACGATGTATGAATAACATGAAAGGAATTGTAATATTTTCTTTTTTACATCAGATTACATGCGAGTATTTAGTGGGAAATACTAGTATGAGTAGGAAGAGGACCATCTGGTGAGTTTGAACACATTGACAATGTTATGTAAGTTGCTGCATAATAAATATAGAGAAATAAATAAATAAAAATCAAGAGAGGGATAATAGAAAAGCGTAAAAATAAATAAATCCAGGTATTAGGTAATCTTATGGAATCGTTTCTATTGTTCATGTTATTTTTATGAATGAAAATTTCTATTGCTTCTCGGCAAAGTCATTACCCGTTCCCAAAGTCGGCAATTAAACAAACAAATAAATCAATAATTTTTAGCACCAATTAGGATTTTTAATTCACTTTTGTTCTAGCTCTTGCCCCGAAGCTGCTAGATTTAAGGAATTGCTTTTTTTAATAATTTTCTGGCGTGTCGCCCAGTAAAGGGTGGTAATGTCAACCACTAATCAAAGTACGTGTAAATTCAAATACATACACGCAAGCACACATTTAGTTTATTTTGTACATATGCGTACTCCAGGCGCGTGTATTAAGAACATTGAAGCGTGACTTTTATTTAAACATACTATTTGGGAAAAAATCTAAATTAAATATTTATCTGGCAGAATATTATGAAATATTAAAATCTGAATTACATGTTAATTATTATGATTACGAGATACATAATATAAATCTTATTTCGATTTATTTTCAAAATATATGCTTAGGAAAAAGTCATGCTTCTTGTTATATTATATGTTATATTCATTACTGCAAGTAGAGTTGACAATTGAAACAATTTACTTTAAATGATTAAAACTTGGTTAAACACCACTGATTTAATACTAGCAGTTAAGCAACTGCTAGTATTAAATCTGGCCCTGCGGGTGACTTTATAGGCCGCTGCGCGTCCGATAGTAACCGCCGCGCGGCTATTGCCGGCCGCTACGTGGCCATAAATATTCGCTTGCTGTATGACAGTGTGGTCGGCTATGGTGACCGCTTCACGACTGGTAATGGCCGCTACGCGGCCATTGATGGATACAATCAGCTGTCGGTATGGTAGATGCTAATGGCCAGCGGAACTGGCGGCTACTGCCGCTGCTGACTGCGCGCTGTCTACGTGCTGCAAGGCCATGCTGTCAGCTATGTTAGCCGCTACGCGGCCGGTGATAGCTACTGCGTGGACATTGGTGTCTAATAGGTCTTATCTAAATATAATAATTTCGTTGTCAGTCGGTTCCTAACTTACTGAAATTACAACTTAAGGGGGGGGGTAAGGTTAATTCGTACAAAAAAAGGCATGTTTTTGTGAATTTTTTGTGACGACACAGTTAAAATCTCTTTATTAAAACTAATGGTATATTAAATTATGATATTTGAAGAATATTGTGTAAAATTTTCAAGACGAAATATTAAAAAATACGGCAATGGCAGCAATTATTCGGACGTGTCTCGGAAAAAAGTAGAATTGCGGTGTCCATCATAACTTGGTGCTAGATCATCTGAAATCAAAAAATCAAAGTTCATTCGTTAGATAATAGATTTTTCCAGGTAACGCTGAAAGTGTTTTTTGAAATTTCAATTTTTCAATTTTTGGAACACTTTGAAGGGAAAAACGCGATTTTTTTCGAAAAATATCGACTAATTTGTTATTAAAAAATAAAAATTAATAACAAATTTGAAAAAAACTCTCCAGCGTTACCTCGTAAATTATGTACGGAAATAGTGTTCAAAATTTCAAAAGGATCGGTGCAGTAGTTTTGAAGTTATGATGGACACCGGCTTTGAAAACGTAAGATGTGGGGAAAACGATTTAAAGTTTTGCACACTGAAAAATTCAAAATAAAACTCAACACTTATTTTATACTTACACATAATCGTCAATGCCATGTTCACACGGCAAAGAGCTTTCATCATCAGCATCTTTTTGTCCTTGTCTACGCAAAACTCTTCTAACACAATAGCACGTCCGGTAGTCCTCAGGTGAGTGCGTCTCTTAGCTGCCCGAGCAGGTATAGAAAATCAGTCTGAGTATCGCTCAAATGTTCATAATTTCGTCAATTTTACTCCGATTGACTTGAAATTTTGGCACAATATTCTTGCAATGTCATACATTCATTTAAAAAATTAAAAATAAAATGCAAAAAAAAGTTAAAAACTTTACCCCCCCCCCTTAAGATGATCAGAGTATTACAGGCAACCACGTGGTTTATGGACGCTCCCTGATATGCTAACATGTTGGTATTCTCGCTAGGCGGCTTCCATAAATAATATCACAAGTTTTGGGGAAGGTAGAGAAGATAATGAAAAATGTGACATCGGCATTCATTCCAAATATATCCTTCAAATATGAAGAACAAGATGATCATTAAATTGAGTGAAAAGCATAAAATATGTTAACCTTAACAAATAGATATATGTCATCCTGGACTTTTTTATAGAACTTTTTGAGTTCTACAATTTCTCTATAGAAAGTATTTAAATACCTCTTACCGTTAAGGCAGCGTTCGTAAAAAACGCATTTTTCGTCAACTTTAGTTGTAAAATATGTCACCACGAAAAGCAGTTTCATTTTAACGGGGAATATATATTATATATATATATATTATATAATATATATATATATATATATATATATTAATCTACATTTACATATGTATATTTACATATAAATTTAATTATGAACACTACCCTTTTGAATTCTTAAGAGGAAAAAACCAACATGAACATGACCACTGCACAAGGAGAAAACATGAAATAAGATTATCTTTTAGAAAGAAGCCCACATCTGAATTCAAATTAAAAGTCCACGATTATACACAACACATTTAAAAAATATATATATATACTTATTGCGAAATGTTAGAAATTTCCTTAGTCGGTATAAAACTCTTAAAAATGTGTATTTTTAATTCCGCGAGAAGGAGCGATAATGAGTTTACTCAAACTTTGAAAACTGAACAGGAAAAAAAATTTGAAAATACTATTTTTTTTTTAATTCATTTGTTTAATATGCATGGAAGCCCAACAGCGCGTATTTTTTAGGATGGCGCAGAGCTTACGACCTGTACGAGATGGCTTAAGCAATCACTTAAAAATTGCTTTGAAGTACTCTACTTTAAAAATATCCTGAGGTTTTCACGGCCGTTCAGAATTTTCTGTATATGGTTTTCTGGGATATTTGTGTGACTCTCTTACTGACGTTTCGGATCCCATTGCAGGGTCCATCATCAGGGGTGACGTGACATCATGGATGATGGATACCGCAATGGGATCCGAAACGTCGACCAGAAAGGACACACATACATGGCAGAATATCCCAGAAAACTTTACACAAAATACTCTACTTTAAATGCTCTAAAAATATAGTATATATAAGTTATCATTACCAGCTGCGAAATCTATGCATACCCTTTTATGAAAAGTACTACAGATTTCTCTCTCATAGTACGTTCAAATACTTCTTCTTCTTCTTCTCGCGCCCTATCCGTTTACCGGACGTTGGCTATCATGTTGGCTATGCGGACTTTGTTTACTGCGGCCCGGAACAGCTCCACAGTAGACTGGCCAAACCACTGTTTCAAGTTTTTCAGCCGTGAAGTCCTCCTTCTTCCAGGGCCCCGACTTCCGGCAATCTTTCCCTGTACCAAATACATTTTCAGATTTGGGACATTGGTAAGTATATACAACATACAACTATATACAACAAAATATGATAATATGTAGATGTTCTTATGATGAAATTGGTGAACGGTGCATTGTGCAGAGTAGGTAATCACTTAAGCCAGCGCACACAAGTCGTTCTTCTTCAAATTCTTCTACTGAAACAGGCATACTTCAACCAAAACTGTATTTTTCAACTTTACGTTGGAATTAATCCCAATTATAATAATTTCGTTGTCTGTCCGTCTGTCTGTATGTCCGTAACTTCGTGTAACGTCCGTAATTTCTTTCGAATTTATGGTTAAAAAATCGAAATTAAATGGCCGGTGATGGTACATGAACCCCGGGCCAGCAAACCCGAACCAGCCGCAACTTAATGATAATGCTACCGCCGAGACTGCGTGACGTGTCAAACATATACCTAGTACATATAGGACTTAGCAACGACGCGAACCATGTGTACCTATAAAAAAGATTATAGGGTACCCAATATATTTTATAAAATATATTTTCTTTAGGTACACTGGCTTTATAAACATTTTTTTGAGACCAGTGACATTTCCGAAATGGAGTAGTGGCTAGGATACCTGTCTCTCACCCAGGAGGTTCGGGTTCGATTCCCGGCCCCGTTCATATTATTCTCATTTTGTTTTAGGTTTTATTTTGGTGTCAATTTTATTTATAACATTAATTGTTTAGTTACGTTGTCGCTAGAGTGATATTGTCATCTATGGACAGTATCGCATTTAGTTTTACGCACAATCGACAGGGTTTAAAATAGTACCTTTAACTGCCGGCAGCGAAAATATAAAAAAATGTTCGAATATTCTGATAAAAGTCGTCACAACTTTATTATACCTACTGTGTTTTTACCATTTCATGGGTGTCGGATATAAATAAGTTAATATTTATTCTTTAGGAACCGGCATATAAAAGTACCGTCATTTTTGATGGCTTAGTAAATAAATACAAACGGAATAAATTTTTAAAAGTTATGCAATGTCTGATGTACGCTGCGAAGTGTTTCTAGAGCACATTTTCTATAAATTTACATAAACTAACCAACAGCTACATATGAGATAACCTATTTTAAACTGTTATTTAATCAACATATTTATGAGAATAAGAATGATTACAACCAAAGCATGGTAAATGTTTTTGTAATGGGTGTCCCGATCGGAGGTGTCATTTGGAATGAAACCCGATTTTTTCTTTAGAAATTATTGACAGAAGTTATTGCTTCAAAATAGCGGGTATGCAAAAACAAAAAAAAACATATCGCCGTTAATATTGACCCAAAAAAATTCAAAACTTTATAGTTCAAGAAATATTACTTCATACACAGACGAGGGCGATTTTTGCAATGTTTCTCACGTTTTCAAGACCTTTTAATTTTTTTATCATTTATATACAGAGAGCGAAAAACTTCTACATATTTCAAAAACAGAACACTTCTATTAAATTTATGATATTATATATATTTAAACATCAAAGGAAAAATTTAAGTCACTTTTGACTTCTGCATTTACTTCTAATTACAGTGAAGTAATTGTAATCTGTAATCTTACGCTGTACACTGTACTCTTTACTGTAGCTTTATGAGTAACAGCTTCTATTTCGGCCCTTAACTTTCGCCACCGAGTTCGGCATTATTTTAATGTTAAAACGGTCATCCTCGCTACGCCGCTGATACTCGAGTGACTAAGCGGCGCGGTGAGGCGACCACACAAAACCTCTTCACTCTTAGCTAGCAAGCATGTCTCGGTGATACTGCAGTGGTTTATTACTTGTTTTTCAGTACTTTCCTAAAAGATTTACCTAATTAAATATTTGATGGTTGGTTAATAAGTTAGTTACATTGTTGATTTTCGCACAGAATCACTGTTATTCGTAAATAAGATAGGATCCCATTATTTGATTTAACTACGAGAACATTCCAAAGACAATAACTTATAGTTTAAATGTGTGTATATTTGTTGGCCCCCTTTGTACATAATAACAATCCTACAGTTGGAACGCCCTTGATTCCCGCCTATTAGGGATGGGTAAATGAAAAAAAATATCGATATATATCGAATCGATATTTTAAAATATATCGATATATCGATTTTTATCGATATTATTTTTACAAAATTGTAAGGGGAATAAGTTTTTGGCGACCAAAAAAGAGGTCACCGGAAAAAATATATCGATTATCCGAGAAAAAATATCGATAACCAGAAAAAAAGTGAAAAAGATACCCAAAAAAAGTCACCAAAAAAATATCGATATATCGGAAAAAATATATCTATATATCGGAAAAAAACTATCGATATATCGAAAAAAAATATATCGATGACCAAGAAAAAAAGAAAAAAGTGAAAAAGATACCCAAAAAAGGTCGCCAAAAAAATGACCAAAACTAAAGAAGTCGGCAAGAAAAGAATATCGGTTATCCCAGAAAAAAATATCGATATATCAAAAAAAATATCGTATTCGATATATCGCGAAAAAAGATATCGACGATAAATATCGATATTTTTTACCCATCCCTACCGCCTATTTCCATGAAACCTTATACATGATATAATATCGAGTAACACTTACTTTATGCATATTATAATATGTTGAGATTCACCACAAATCAACCTTTGCAAGAACAGTAAAAAATGCTTAGGATTGTACTGAATTAAGTATCAAAATTTTAAAATTTATATTCTTGCACACCGATATCCTCAATTTGATACTTTCAGTATCGAAATGTTCAAGAAGTAATTAATTATTCATCGTTTTGTGTTTTTAATGAACAAATATATTGGCTATTTTCATTTAAGTATTACAAATTTGATCAGATTTTTACTAAGCGATTCTGTAAAGAGTATCTTTACAGTAACGTAAAACTAATAAACTGAATATTATTTGTCATAATTGCGACAGAGATGGTCTATAATGGTTTGATGTATTTATGTTCGTGCGTAGTTGATTCCACAGCCTAGCCGACTGCATTTTTAATGGGGAGCTGAAGAATTCATTATTATGAATGGTTTGGCCAGTGTTAAATATTGAGGAATAGAGGCGATGGTTGTGGCTGAATTGGACTTCAGTAAGATGGAGGCCTACCAATCCTGTCCCTATAATCATTTTTATCTCTAATTAATCCCACTCCGCCTACTTTCATTTAATATGCTAGCGACATTTGTCGTACCTACTTATAACTCAACCGAATAATATAATTCAAATTATTCCAAACGCCACGCCAATCTCGGTTCAATTGTTTTTGGTGAAAAAGAAGCTTGAAATAATTCCGCCTTGTGTGATTTACGCATATGCAGTACCGCATTTATTAAAAAAGAAATATCGTCTTAAACCCGCATAACAAACAATCATATTTAAATAAACCGTAGCCCTGGTTCAGTGATCAATTCGGCATACGAAGGAGTTGTCCAGTTGGACCAGGAATAACGAAGAAAGAGACATTTCCTTTCCATATCCCAACATCCAGCATCTAAAAGGTAGGATTTTCTTCTTATTTGTTGTTTACATTCATACTGCAATATTCGTGTCTGTTTTTCTCTTCATCTACCAACGAATCTCCAGCATCTCGTTATATTTGAATTCCCGCGAATGAACGATTATCTCTACTCGAACAAATCTCGATGAACCTTTATAATTATAATAACGCATGTATTTATTTATTACAAACCGCTACATCAATGAATATGGATGGATAGTAAAGTACCGTCAGCTGGACGGAGTGTAAGACCATGATAGAAAAGCTGAATTTAGATTTCAGGTACTGCGGTGAGTTAGAATCAAAGAGGACATTATAAACTAGGGATAAAGCACGGATGTTATGGCGTTGTCGGATTGTAGGCCAATGGAGAAGACTGAAGAAAGATGGGATTTGAAAGAATTTTTATTTATTTATTTCACCGTTTATTTAGTTCCATGGATGCATACGTTGCATGTATACATAAGTTATATGTATACTTAAGTTGCACATATTTACATTAATAATATTTGATTTACGTTAAAAACATATTCTTTTCTATTGTGAAAATAGCAATATTGGGATGTCAGATCTGTATCCCAATCTTGACAGATATGTACAACATTGTATTGCCGCCAATTTCGATGTTTTAGGTTTGACAGGTTTGAAATTAATGAATTCAATCAATCAGAAAGCTCTAAAACGTAAACAAACGTTAAGTTCTTCACAATTACGAAAAATGATCTTAATAATTGATTGAATTCGTTAATTTCAAACCTGTCAAACATAAAACGTCAAAAAAACGGCGTCACAATATTATACGATAACTGTCAAGTTACAAAAATAGCAATATTGCTTATTTCAGAATACGGATGATTGTATTACCTGCATAATCCGACTGTGATAAAAATGTATTAAAAAATAAGAAATAAATTTGGGGAAAAAAATTTGCCTCACTCTCCAAATAAAAGGTGGGTGCTTACGATAATAATAAAGGTTACAGAATTCTGTTGTTTATAGATTGAAAGCGCTCACGTTTTTATTTGGAGAGTGGAGCAAAAATATGTTTTCCCGAATTTATTTTTTACTTTTTGGTACCTGCATTTAAATATAAGCTTGGTTTATATTTTTTTTTTTCATGTAATATAATTTTTTACCTTTTAGTCTTAATTTTATATAAGCAAATTTAGTCTTAATATTACCCAGCGTACAAAATCAATTCGGTAGGAAATTAGCGCCATCATTTGGTAATCTCGTTAACTAATTTCTCATATAAAATTTTGATTAATTCATTATGATGGGTTAATTAATTGATTAATGAATCTAATTATTGATTAATATGTTGTCATTCAGAATACATCTGTGTGCGCAATTCCAGCTCCAGATAAAAGAATATGAGCCATATGGGCCTCAGAGATGTCGAACTCATCCCTTTGAGGACTGGATTAATTAAAATTTATTTTTTCATTGTAACCGAAGTTACGCACGCGCAGCGTGCGCATTGTGGTGGCAAGCGGCATGTTGCGGGATGCACCATGAAGCGAAAATGCGAGACCACGAAATGCATTTGTACCTTAATTTAATAATTTCGTTCAAATCACGGTAAAAAAACGAAACTATACGGCTGGAGAAAGATTTTAACCTCGGACGGCAACGCGGCAACTAAACGACACAGCCACCACCGCTTCTCTCTGGCCAAAAATATACTATACTACACATAGTTAGAGAGAGCAAGGCTTCTGTCTTTTGTGATTTTTCACGGGTGTGCAGCTAGTAGTGAATAATGTGTAAAGGCTATCGCATTAGAATCTTGACAATTATTGCGGCTGTGTCACAAATATTTGCGCGCATCACTTCTCTCCCGAGCGACCTGCAGCGCGGCTTAAAGTACGTACAATTGAACGCAAACCATCCGCGCTTTATAAGGACGCCGCGCCGCCACAATAATCTATATTAGCTGTTCACTTGTGTGCATCAAACTGATTAAAGAGCACCCATACCCAATGTTGTCGGGATATTAACGCGGCCAGGGTGACTGTGAATCCACGCTGGAAAATCTAACATTATGTTACCTACAAACAAAATTAAGAAAACTATTTTTAGGACATATAATAATATCACCCCTAAATCCAAAAAAATATAACTTGACTAACTCTTGTGTCTAGAGAGGGAGTTTCACTTTTGTATATATTAGGTCCTTACATATGAAATTGGCGTTTTGCCGTACTGGCAAATTTGATCTCAAATATCTTCTCTTTGGTTAGGAATTCCAAATCCAAATTTATACAGCTATTTACTCATGTATTTGTGTTTTGAAAATTATAATTCATTTGTTTTTTCCTCAATTGTTTTTTTCTTTGCGTCACTCAGTTTACAAAATGAAAAACTTGAAATATCGCGTTATTTACGAGTACGAGTTCCACCGTGGCACCAGTGCTGCAGAAACGGCTCGGAGGATTAATGATGTGTATGGCGACGGTGCCGCAAAAGAAAACACAGTGCGTTTTTGGTTCCAACGTTTTCGTTCTGGAAATTTCGACCTGCAGAACAAGCCCCGTGGACGGCCGGAGACCAAAGTTGATAATGAAGAATTGAAGGCTATTGTGGAAGCGGATCCATCGCAAACCACATCCGAGTTAGCTGCAGGCTGCGGTGTTAGTGATAAAACTGTTTTAATCCACTTGAAGCAAATTGGTAAGGTGAAAAAGCTTGAAAGGTGGGTACCTCACGAATTGAGTGAAGCAAATCAACAAACGCGCGTTGACTGCTGCGTTGCATTACTCAACCGGCATAATAATGAAGGGATTTTAAATCGAATCATTACCTGTGATGAAAAGTGGATCCTGTACGATAATCGGAAGCGCTCATCGCAATGGCTGAACCCTGCCGAACCAGCCAAACCATGCCCCAAGCGAAAATTGACTCCAAAAAAGTTACTTGTGAGCGTTTGGTGGACTAGTGCTGGTGTCGTTCACTACAGCTTTCTTAAATCTGGCCAGACGATTACGGCAGATGTCTATTGTCAGCAACTGCAAACCATGATGGAAAAGCTAGCTGCTAAACAACCGAGGCTGGTTAATCGCTCTAGGCCACTGCTGCTTCATGATAACGCTAGACCACACACTGCACAACAGACGGCTACCAAATTAGAGGAGCTTCAATTGGAATGTCTAAGACATCCACCGTACTCTCCGGACCTTGCCCCAACAGATTACCATTTTTTTCGAAATTTGGATAACTTCTTGCAAAGGAAAAAATTCAACTCCGATGGGGCAGTCCAAACCGCCTTCAAAGATTTTATTGATTCCCGTCCGAATGGTTTTTTTAGTAAAGGGATCGATGAACTACCTATGAGATGGCAAAAGTGCATAGATAGCAATGGTACATACTTTGATTAAATAAATATATTATAATAAAAAAAATCGGCTTTATGTTCCTCCCATACTAAACGCCAATTTCATATGTAAGGACCTAATATATATATATATATATATATATATATATATATATATATATATCTTTAATAATATATATATATATACATTTTAGTACATTAATATATATAATAAGAAAAAAAATTACATAATATGCGATAATTAATGCATTTATGTGGGAAAAACAATTTAAAAATAAATTAACAATAAGCAAACACTTTAAAATGAATAAAATAAAGAGAGAAATTAAATGAATTATGAGGGTTTATTTTAATGTTTTTTTTAAAGGTCTCATATACATGTATGGAAATCGCACACAGATGAAGCCATTTATACGGGAAACGTGTACGGAACGTTTGTAGGGCAGCCCAGGGCTTATGACTTGTATGAGCCGTCTTAAATGATCACTTTACACAATACAACGTCCACCAATTCACCGTACACACACATTATCAAATCTTTGAAAGCTTGGTTTGGTTACAACAGCATTTATTATTAATAAGTGGTATACACAAATAAAATGTACATAATTCAAAATTACTGATAATCATTTCTATTAGGTACATATCTTCTATTACCCTACCTATCTTACCGATCATACTGTCTACACTGTTATCTTAACACGCATATTTATCTGCTCCCTTATCAACATGACTCATGATTCTACTGCATTTACTATTAGATTGCAATGCAACACAAAATAGAAAAAGCTGACCTACGAAACAATGGCACGTTACTAGAACCAAATTACCACCTAAATTAGGACTGAGCGTGCAATTTCATTTAGAACCGGGTAATTTATTTTTTAGCTTAGGAACAACGTATTCCAAAGTCCTCGATCCATATTTATTGGTGATTTTAGGAATTTTAAATTAGTTACGTACATCTCTTGTTTTCTTCCGTGTGAAACTACTTTATCTTCTCTTCTTCTATTAATGCATCGTTATCGTAATTATCTTATCATTATCTTATAATTATCTTATAATTAATTAATATAATTATCTTTTAGATTATGCCTCAATTCAAAAGCTTGCTGACTTACGATTTTTTAACTATACATAGCTGTTTGAAAATTTTAGATTTTCTTTGACAGTGTCTGAGTGTTTGAGTGAGTCAATCATCGGATGCCATATCTCAATAAAGACTCGCCCGATGAATAGATTATTCATAATATAGGCTTTGGAATTACATAGTAAATTTTGTTAATTCTACCTTTAAAAATTGAATTATTGAAAAATATACCCGAAAAAGATCTCCCTTGGGGACAAAATTTCAGTAATTGTGTTGTTGCAAAATTTTAAAATATTCTGAATATTTAAAAACTGGTCTGTTAAACATTTTAATAATTTTCAAGCGTATTCTAGTGTACATGTAATAATTCGGATGAATGTCATATATACATAAAAAATTATATAGTTTCATACTCTAGTCAAAAATAGATATATCTCATTACCAGCGACATCTATATACTGGTTCATGGGGATGACAAATTTCAACCATAGACGGCGTTAGCGTAACTTAAAGTAAAACATGTTGCATAAATAACAATAACAATTTATACCTACCTACAGGGTTATTCGGAAAACATTAATAACCTCGCAGTACTATATTCCTGCGTTGATTACGAGTCCAAAATATTCAAGCAGCCATGACCTAATATCAATAGTTATGGTGTTATATAATATCAAAGTTTACAGTTTTTTTTTTTCAATATTTCTGACTTATTTTTTACAAAACGTTGAACTATTATTACAGTAACATATATCGATTACGAAAAATTCATTCGTTTCACTACAAGTTAAATAAAATGATAAAAATCCTGCATAAATTGGAAGGTTTTTATTATTTTATTTGACTTGTATTAAAGGGAATAAATTTTTCATATTCGATATAAATTACCCTAATGATAATCCAACGTTTTACAAAAAATAAGTCAGAAAAAATTGAAAAAAAAATTGCAAACTTTGATAAATGTGAATTCATATCTCCTTAACTATTGATAATTAAATAAGGAATATATTCGTGCAAGGTTATTAATGTTTTCCAAATAACCCTGTATAAAACTTGATATGGTGGTCCATGGGTGGAATTGCGAACGTTACAAAGTGATCACTTATGCCTTAAGCCAGCCATATGGCAGTTCGTAAACTCTATACACGCCCAAAGACTTCCATACCTACTTTCCCATCAGGCGCGTGTGTTTCCCATCAGTGAGAACAAGAAGCATGACTTTTATTTAAACATATATTTCGAAGAAAAAAATGAATTATTTATCTGGCAGGATATTATAAAATATTAAAATTTGAATAACATGTTAATTATTGTGGTAGGAATATTACGAGATATATCTCTTATTTCGGTTTCTTTTCAAAATGTATGCTTAGGAAAAAGTCATGCTTCTTGTTTTCACTGCACGTCCTTTTTTTTCTATTTATTTTCTTTACATTTTATAATATTTAGTCCCACAAAACGACTTAAAAGACGTTTGTCTGTAGGTTGATTTTTACAATTGTAAGTTACACTACTACAAAATATTATTCACTTTATAAACATAAGAGATAAAAAACGAAAACAATTAAGTACAAAAAACAACACAAAAGAAAATTTCAGTACAAAGTTAAAAATATTAAGCAAATTAAGAAAAGAGCAATAAATATAGAAAATAGCAAATTAAAAACATATATAGCAAAAGTTAAGGAAAAAGAAAGAGAAATATATATAAATATAAACATCACTAATTATTCAAAGTCATTATCATAATAAAACACTTAATATAGTTCATAAATAACTAATGTCGTTTTCTATTAACCACTTTTTAAGTTCTGACATTGACTTTAGAGTTTTTAAGCCTGAGGGAAAGGTGCTTTGTATTTTGTTCAAGAACATTGGAACTTGATATTCAAGTGTCCTCAGACCATATTTGTTTGTTATTCTTGGTATTGTTAATATTTGATTTGAAGCGCATCTTGTGTTTTTGCCATGATCAACTACTTTTTTGTAACCTTCATTTTCTAATATAACTAGTCCAAGAATTAGCAAAATATTTACGGATGAATATACTAGTTTAGTATTTTGTCTTTGCTCAAAAACCTGTGGATTTATTATTCTTTTTACGATAGCAGTTTGTAGATTTTGTATCAGCTTAATATTTGAATTGCTGTTTCCCGTTTATAAAGCTTCGTATCTGTGAGACATCTATTATTATCTCGATTACTGAAAAATATCTTACAAAGGTATGCACAAAGCTTGGTCACATGAAAATCACCGCATGGTACATATTATTAAATGACAGCGGTTGTCAGTGGACGATAATATTTTTCAATGTCCATACCGCTATCGACTTGTTCAAACATCATTACAAGCTTCCGTCGGTGTGTTTTCGTGGACAATTATATGGCATGCGTCAAAGAGTGAATGAGGCAGAGTTTCTCGATAGCTTCGACTGATAACATTTGTCATTATCGGCTGACCTGTGACCTCAGAAGACTCCAGCCCGTTTGCATCGACAGATACAAAATCATTACTGTCGGTATCATCGACGGGTCCAAGAACGCGCTCAAGAAGTCACTCAAAACCAATGAAGTAACTTAGAAAATAAAATAAGTACTCTTCAAACCAAGTGACCAGTGGTGAAGTGATAATATGTGTAAATTAAAGACTGCTTCGATATTTAGTGGACTTTTGATAGTTTTAACTTTTGTGGAAATAAGTGTTGCAAGTACGTATTTAATTAATAATATTCTTAATATAATATTTCTAACACATTACGAGTGTAGCGACGAAACCCCCTCTACGCGGTTGATGAAAATTGAGGGTGACTTTTTTGAATCTGAATTTTGAATACTTGGCAAATTTTGGCAGTAATACAGTAAGAACTATTTTTTCAAAAGCTCAAAAAAATAAAATCATTATACATTTGTCTCAATTTCATATTATATTGCATGGTGACGGTTTTGTTGCTATAGCCTTCATAACCTAGAATGGTTTCCTGTGATTTATGCCTGCTTCCGAAGTATAATAGGCTGTCTCATTTTAAAACAGATTTGCAATATATTTATATGTACGAATAAGATAATAATTCCACGTATTGTAGAACCAAACCTATACATGACGGCCTACGTAGCCCAGTGGGCACGACCCTGGCTTCTCACACCGAGGGTTCCGAGCTCGATTCCCGATGAGGTCACAAATAATCTATGTGATTTTCTCAACCCTGTGTGTTTTGCGATGTGTTTCGCTTCTGTAATTGGGCCTCATAGTCTATTAAAGCGTAAAAAAAAATAAAAAATTACTTCGCTACAAAACCTTCCTCTAAAAATTCGTTCTATTTTATGGTTATACGAATGTACACTATTGCACCACATGCCACTGGATAAGGTTTTGCCTCAAAAGTTATTGTATAACCGTATCTATGCGTGGAGGACATAAGTCTCACCTCAACTGTAGGATATTTATACATTTTCTACCGTAACTTTTGAGACAAAGCCTTGATAATTGCACGTGTTCCTAAGCTGAAACGTCAGCGTAGATTTCTTTAAGGAAACTATCCACAAAAACTGCGGTCTTATCCAAAAGCGAAACCAATTTCGTATATATTAGATTGGTGCTTAATTAGAAGTAGCCGGAGCGTTCTGCTAAAAGCGTTCAACCCAAAAAACAAGGATCTGAGAAAATGTTTTCTAAAAATTTGGACCTACAAAAACGTAATACGTCGATATTTAATTCATTACTGCATATTTCGACGGCTCCTACGTACAATATCGTAACCCACAAATCGACGATTTTGAGTTTTTTGTGTATTTCATATGTATTTAATTAAATCTTTAATTACAAAAAAGAAAAAAATATATAATAAAAAAACGTTATTTATTGTGAAATATTTTTTTTTTCTTGGAATTAAAGATATAATTAAATACATATGAAATACACAAAAAACTCAAAATCGTCGATTTGTAGGTTACGATGTTATACGTGGGAGCCGTCGATTTTTTGCATAGGGCTCATTGTAGAGATGTTTTTTATATGTTTTAATGTAATTATAAGAAAAAACTTTAATTTACTAAGGTATGACGCGTTTTACAAATTGAATTCTTTCTACAAAATGTCTAAATGAACAAAAAAACTTTAGAAAGTATTATCTGAGTTCTCTACAAAATTGTTATCATCTAGTAACAGTAGTATTAAAAAGCATAATGCGTCTATACCACATGGATATTATTTTTATGATATTTTTTCCAAGGATTTTTTGATAGTTTAATGGATGTGCGCGCATTTCGTTGCATAATAAAATTTCATTTTAACAAGTAACTTATTTCCGCTAAATGCTGCGCACGCCGCCTCGCGTGCGTAACATCCGTTGCAGTAAAAAAATAACCCTAAATGCACCAACAAAAGTATAACTTCAAAAAAAAATTGTTTCCATTGCAATTTTTATACAGCGAATATATAATTATGACAGTCAGCCAAGTTTTCATAAACTCTGCAATTTTTTTTAAATAATTTTATTACCAAAAAAACTTTGAAATTGCGCAACCTTAGAATGAATGCTTCCCTAATATATCAGCTGATAAATTCCAAGACAGCATTTGGACAAAGAAGTTTCTTTTACAAGACTCCTTTGTTCTTTAATGTCCTTCCTGAAAACATGAAGATCGCAAATACATTGTCACTTAAAAAAAAGATTAAGGATATAATCATCATCACATCATGGCTGCACAACCCATTGTGGGCCTTTGCCTACTCCAACATTGCTCTCCATCTTCCTCTATCCTGACGTGCACTCCTCCAATTCCTGATGCTATAGTTTTCACGTCTTGCTGCAGTCCATCCAGCCATTTGGAGTTTGGATTTACCAAAGCTGCGTCTACCTTGGGGTTTTGTGTGGAAAATCTTTTTTGGAATTTTATTATGTTGAGCTCATTTTTAATATGGTAGACCTCCTCACTGTATCGTATTTTTCTTTCAAATACAATGAGAGACATTTCATCCTTTTTACTCAATACCCAGCATTCACAGCCATACTTCAATACAGTTAATAATTAAGGGTATTATGCTGAGTGATAATAACGATATCGAAATGTCTTTGGCATATCTTTGTCATAGTCAGTGTGGATACCCTACCTTTATTTTAACTGATCCAAAATTACACAACGAAGACATTATTGACAGTAAATTTTGTCAACTGCAGGTGCATAAGTACTCTACTTTAGAATACAGGTATAAATTTATTTATTTATGTACTCATTGAAATGTATTTTTTCGTATTGCAAACATACACATATTTTTTTTATTTTAATCTATTTTAATTTCGTTTATAACATATACTATATTCAATGACATTTATACTTGTTTTCTTAACATATCTACAAGATCTAAGCTATTTATTAATTTTATATAGTATTTTGTCCTCAATTTGTTGTAAATTGGTTGATCCTAGTGAGATTAATGGCTCATTTCCCTATACAAATGTAAAAGTTCACGATGAATAAATGAATAAATAAATCTTTGATACGGGACTATAATACAAGGACGTATTGGCAGGCACTTGTAAATATTTGACATTGAGTATTAATAAAATAGAATTGCGGTTATGTTTTGCACGACTCAATGGTTGTGTGAGTGCGTATTTGCAAGCAATTCTGAGGTCAATAATGACCATACCAAGCATGCACTACGTTGAAATTCTGTGTTTTACTGTTTTATTCACGTTGCACGCTAAATGAATCTACAAACCCTCGTATTTTCTATTTTATTTGATAACCGAAATATAGGTCAAAGTCGCAATCACTCGATAACTGATGTTTTGTCTGCATTATCTTTGACGTCACTTCAATGAGTTTACACAAATATAGTTGTAACCAGGCCTATATTTACTATAAGTCTTATTTTTCTATATCCCCTTTATCCCAATTGAGTTGGGGACCTATTATTGCTTGGACAACAATCTTCCACCTCTCTCGGTTCTGCTACGTGTAGATTACTTGTTCAATCGCAGTTTCTTTGCTTTATTTCATCACAAAATCTTTGCCTTGTTTCCCCGCAGAACCTTTGCCTTGTTTCATCGCAGAATCTTTCCCACCTTCCTTTTACTGTTCTCGTGGACACCCCTGAAGGCCCCCTTCCCTCTGGCATTTCCGATTAAATCTGTTTTCCATGCGGGGGATATGTCCAAGCCAACTTAACTGATATTTTTCTTAATTAGGATAAATTATCTTCCTCAGACCCAACGGATAATCAAAATCGGTATTTTAATTCATCATAAATGAAAAAAATTGTAGTTCTTAAAATATTTCAAATTTGGGATTTAACATACCACTAATAATATCTATTGATGGTTAGCTTAACTTATTTGTAAGGACACAATGACAAACATTGATCTAAGAGATTTTCCCAACTATAGATCTATGTCTCCTATAGGCGACACTGGGTCCGAAGTCTCACAGAGACGATGCTATTAATATATGATGAAATGTGTATGGAAGTCTTTATAGGGTGACCCAGGGCTTATGACCTGTATGAGCTGGCTTGAGTGATTACTTTATACAATGCTTTACATTTTTATAAAAAAATACAACCAAAAAAATACAACTCACAATATAAACCAGCTATGCAAGTTAAACATGTATGTAATTTAGTTTCTTTCACACTCAAAAAGGATTAACAAAATTAAAGCGAAGAAACCATTTGCGTTGCTCTGAAACCAAAGTTTTATTTTATTTGTTATAAGCTATAATTATGTATAAGTTCCATTAACAATTATTAACAATATTAATCAAAATTCCTACCTGAAAACAAAAAAACAACATTGAAAGTTTATGCTTTAATATGTCAAATAAATTTACTCTTATTTTACTCGCTAACTTTGTCAACCATAATTTCTCAACAACAACTTTGTTATAACAGTTTTGTTTTTTCCTACCCTCCAAATTCAAATTCTATTTCATCGTGCACTGTTTTACCTACGCCGCCACACTTCTTTACCGACAGCTCACAGTGCGGCAAAATTCAAAATTAATGAAATGCACGTACATTTTCTTTACGCATATATACAACTTACAAAAATTTCATAGATATGGTAGCCTATCATGGGTGGAATTGGTGAACGTTACATTGTGTAAAGTGATCACGTAAGCCAGCCGTACGATAGGTCGTAATCCTTATGATCAATCAAAATGACTTCCATACCTACTTTCCCACATAAAAAATTGTTTCGTCTCTGAGACATCTATAATATATCTTGATTAAGGCGAACGTATTGGCATCAGACGCGGCGCCATGTAGCAAGGAATTTACGTTAGTTCATGTCTACTATATTCTGGTGGTCTGTGAACACGACGCTCTGTCGTGAGACCATCGATTAGGAGAAGGATTCTGCTCGACTTTCGGTTCCGGACGTCACGATTGGCCTGACGCGTTTTCGTATATCCGCATTCTCGTATCTCCGCATGACGTCCGTTTTTATTTTGCTACCT
Organism: Agrypnia vestita; assembly: GCA_016648135.1. NCBI lineage: Eukaryota > Metazoa > Arthropoda > Insecta > Trichoptera > Phryganeidae > Agrypnia > Agrypnia vestita. The sequence goes on along the minus strand of JADDOH010007864.1, from coordinate 89,979 downwards.
ATAATTAGCGGCCCGATAGCCCGAAAGTAAACTTTGCTACGAGTTAGAATGAGAACTATCCCTGACCCATACAAATTTGTTATCTTTGGAATTTGCCCTTCGATTGAGATCAAAACATCTTTCAAATGTTGAAGATTTCTAGCATGACGAAACATAGTATACGGGTGTCAGGCAGCTATTAGCAAAAACTTTGGAGGAGTCTTAACCTTTAAAAAAAAGGGCCATATAAACGGAAACGGAAACCATATAAACGAAAAATACGAATGGTCATATTCACTTCATTCTCACATATTTTAATTATTTCACTTTGCTTGTTCCTCTTATCTGTTAAGTACGAAGTTGGTATTCTAGATTGATTTCTTTACCGTGATTATTTTTACATATTTTATTGTACTGTAACCATAATTAATATATTGTTATTTGTGATTATTTTATTATTTGATTTTATTCTACCATATTTTATAGATTTTTTTGTCCTGCTTGTCACTTCTTTTGTGGATGCATATTTTGTTTTGCTGTTTTGATAAGAAATATAAATCTATCGTTTGCATTTATTTCCATTTTTTTTCACATACTTACTTTTATAATTTTGAATATTTTTTGCTCTTGATTTTTACTATATGTACTTTCTAAAAAAAAATTAGATATTGATCTAAGGGGTTAAAATAAGCTACCTACTTCAGAACAGGTATTTCTATATATCTAGCGAGGTAGGTAGTGGCCGAGAGACTTGTTACATATTATCCTAATTTATTTGTATTTATGTGTATGTATCAAGCAATCAAATTTCTATTTTTGTCCAATAAAAGCCGTTTCATCGCCAATGAAATTAAATAAAAAACATTATTTACACTTTGGGTGAAATGTCAACAGTTAAGCAGATTAACGGCGTTAAAGTTTGCATTTTTTAATATTTCTGACTTATTTTTTATGAAACGTTGAAGTGTCGCTACAGTAACTTATATCGATTACGAAAAATTCGTTTGTTTCAACAAAAGTAAAATCCAATTCCAATTGGAATGTTTTCCAATTGGAATTGGAAGGTTTTTAAACTTGTCATCTTAGTAGATATAGGTTACTGTAATGATAATCCAACGTTTGGCAAAAACTAAGTCAGAAATATTGAAAAAAAAATGCAAACCTTGACATCGCATATCTCCCTAACTATTGATATTAGGTCATGGTTGCTTGAACATTTTCGACTCATAATCTAGGCAGGAATCTAGCTGTAAAGTATTGTGGACTAGTTCTGTTACACCCTTTATATAAATATAAATATAATTTCTATCGCAGTATGGTAATGGTTAAATATCCCATTGCTTGTAAATCTATTGGTTTTGACCAAGTATCGCGCCCGCGCCGTGCAGACGGACCCGCCAATAAATGTTCATATCCCCTCCAATAGGCACGCATGAGCCAGCCAGTCCTCGTGGCTGCGCCGATCCCTTTGACCCAACCAGTTCCCATGGTTCTGCCAATCGTGTGATTAACTTCAATGATCCGCTCGCTTGCTGCTTATTTCAACCATCGTGCATTTTTGGTCAACAATTTGCACCCACGTGAAAAAATATTTGATGAAGATTTTAATATATTTGACGGCTCTATGAGACGTTATAGACGTCTCATAGAGACGAAATTATTTTTTTTATGGGAAAGATGGTATGGAATTATTTGGCTGTTCATACGGCTGGCTTAAGTGATCACTTTACACAATGTAATATTTACCATTTCCACCCGTGATAGAATACCACATTTGTAAAAAATTTGGAAGTTGTCTATATATTTTAAGTTCTACAACATGTTTCACATGTGTATTGTAATTAACATTAGCGCCACCTGCAACCAAAGCTTTTTCATTCCCCTAATCAAATAAAGGTATCTATATTTATTGGATTTTTTAAAAGCAATATCGTTTATATGTGTAATGAAGTTCCGCCGATTTATTAAGGTTGCACTAGAATACGCCTGAAAACTATTTTCAATTTATCTTGATTAATGATGTCCCCCTGGGATAAAATCCAGTACCGCGTTCGTTGAAAAATTTGAACAAACTCAAAATATTCTGAAAATATTTTGTGGTTTAAATTTCTATTATTGTTTTTCATTGGATGTTCCATATAATTACTCCATTGCTTTAATATATTGCTCTTACCACAATTCCGTTTAATAAACGCAATCAGGAATAAAATTTCTTAATTTTTATTCAATTCATTAGAATCTACGATACACCGCCCAATCGAGCTGAAACTTTGCAGGCAGACTCGTGACGACGATAAAAATGATCTAACAAATTTTCGTTTAAATTTTTTAAAATTATTATAGTATAAATTTTGATTTTTCCAAATTTTAACGTTTTTTTTACTCCCTTTCGTAGCGTCGCCCGGCTCGAGCCCGACGCGGGAAACCTGTTTCAACTAGTAAATGAGAAAAGGAGTAAAATAAAAAGTTGGTTTTTATGTTAGTTTTTAATGCTCGATATTATTTACTTCAATGATAGTCCCACGTTTTACATAAAGACAAGTCATTTCAAACTTTTCACATTTTTGACTCATAAATTTAGACATGAATCTACCTGTAAACTTTTATGGACCAGGGTGATTTCGTCAGTGTTTCGGCCATCTTCAGTAGTCGCCCACCAATTACTTCAACTTGAATAAACTTGACACTCACAATATAATTCAATAATATTTTTGAATGCTAAGAAGTCGGCCACTATTCCGCGAAAGAAACACAAAACTGCACCATCTTGCGTTTATTTTAGGTATCATTTAAGTAGACACAGAAAATGCCGGTGGTTATGAGCTATCAATTTTGATTCTGGGTTTTCGGAAACCAGAATCAAAATCGTCGTTAAGAAAATTTTCAAAATTTAAGTAGAAGTTGAATAAATTTGTTTGCACTGTACAAGTAGCATTTATCGGCAAAAACATGAACTAAATTTACGAGTAAAAATGATAAAACAGACATTTTCAATATTGTTATATTGAAACTCGTGCGGCCAGTTACTAGGACAATTTTTTCTACAAAATCCAGTGGTCGGCCGGGGCGGCCGACTACTGGCGACGTATATTGGTTTTATTTTTGTCTCTCACGTTGTTAATGATACAAAATTTACTAAGATTTTATGTGTTATGTTAGTGAAAATAGCAATACTATCTAATAGCCAGTGGTCGCCGCTAGTTACCACACTGATATTATGTTTTTTTTTAACTTAGAAGTGTGGGGCCGACAACTGGTTGACGTGTTAAAATTGATGTATCATTGGTCGGCCATGCAGCGTCTTAGGACGGTTTTAGTAGACGAAATTTATCTTTTATCATCCTAATGTTAACTAAATATAGAAATTATTAATTTTGTATCAATGGCGACTAAAATTAAATACGTTTTTCATCAGTATACTGATGATAGCCTTCAAAAAGCCCTTTAAGCAGTAAGAGAAGGGAAAAAATACGCGCAGCTTGTCAGAAATTGTTTGGAAATTGATGTTCCTAGGGAAAAACTGCAGGACCGCATCAAGGGATGGGTATTGGAAAAACACGTCAAATGGAACCAACTCGCTTTATATCGTTATCTGACGAAAACAAAATTGTTGAATCTTTAATAATCTTGTAATAGCATTAGGAAAATGTCATTTCCCTCTAAAAAAAAACAAGAACTCCGACTACTATGTAGCAAATTGTGAAGACAGAAAAAATAAAAACACCTTTCTAAGATGAAAAACCGGGAGAAAGATGGTAGATATTTATTATTCATACGCCGGCCAGAATTGCGGAAAGCATTTTTAGTGCGTAGGTTATTAAGAATACGCAAATTATATTAGAAGTTGGTTTAAGGACTTGAAATCCCATCTAATAGAAAACAATGATGAAGACCTTAATGGAGATGAAAGCGGCTTTAACATATAACCAAAATGCCCAATCGAAAAAAAAATTTCTTTTTCTAGTTTCTAGTTTGTGATTATTAGTGTATTTTAAACGTACCTACCTATGAACAAATTGAGACGATTTGTCGAAAAGCTTAAAAGGATTTAAGTATAAATTGAAAAAAAATGCCTGTATAACGCAAATTTCTAAAGGACGTCTGGCGGCCCTGTGCTAAAATCTGATGGCCGACTACCGGCAAAAACAGCCATTTTTCGTTAAAATATTATTTTAATTATTATGGTTAGGCTAATTTTAAAAAGCAATAAATATAATAAAACTAAACCCACTGCTCTTTAATACATACGTGTTTTTCCAAACCACCTTTCAAAAATGAACTTACAATGATATTCCAAAGATGACTTTTTTTGTAAAATGGCCGACTACTACAACAATCACCCTACCTAGCTCTGTTACACTCATATGAAATAACAGTTTGTTCATATTTGTTTTAATTTGTTCCAGATTCTCTAGTCGACCCATATATCTGTGGACAGCCTAAATGTACACGTAAGTATTCGTTTAATTTCCATAATAATATTTACGAGATATTTTATCTCGTATTTATCATTAGGTAATATTTTTCGCAGAATTTTTCTGTCGTCATTGGTTATATTCAAACATAAAAACATTTGTCGAACGCTTCTTCAATAATGCCAACACTCTTCCACATTTCAAATCAAGTTTTTTAAATTATTCATATATTGCAAATGTACCTTCATATCCCCCTACGAGTGTCTACCTGGAGAATAAATCCAGTTATTCCGCGGTTATAAACACGCTCATGACGTTTTGCAAAAGGTTTCTTTATTCACTACAACGCGACGGTACGAGACTTTGAATATCTCGTATCTCAAAAATATATCGGTAAAGGTCGAGTCTTTCTACTTTGCGCAAAAAATACTAATCAGCTCGCTTCAAAATTTTCTTTTCAAAATATTGCTATGCTCTTTGAACACTTTGTTTCACATTATTCAAAAGCCCATTTCAGGGCATGTCGGCGTGTATCATTAATAAATAAATAAGTAAATATGACTGACCTCTCTGAGAAACGGCGTGATGGTAAGATAGTTAACAAAAATTCCGTCTCCGAGAGATCAAAGTGTCATTTGTGTACGCCAAACATAATATAAACATCCCTACTCTATAATATTAATTATATTCCTACTCTAGTTCCTCTTCATGCCATTATTTTAATGTTTTATATCTATATTTTACTTATTCGCATTTAGTTTTATTGAGTTATACATCTACTCGAATTATGAATGCCAATTTTGTGATATACAAAAAAACCGTTTGAACGGTTAAAAGTTTTCCCTGTTATATCCAAAATTTACGACATTTTTAATTTTGTACTTCATCTTCATCCCCTTGTCCTAGTATGGTTGGGGGCCCAAAGACTCGATAAGCTGCTTCCATATTCCCCTGTCTTGTGTTGCTTCCGTACGTGTTATCCCATCCTGTCTTCGTTCACTTTTTTCTGTTGTTTTTCCCAGCTTAATCTGGACGACCCGCCTGTCGCCTTTCTTCCGGGGTTGCCAAGAGGGTACTTCTGGCATTTTTAGCACATGTCCAAGCCACCTTATTTGTGATTTTTCTATATGTATGAGTAGGGGCTCCATGCCGAGCGTGTGCCTTTGTTCGCCATATGACTTCCTCTACGCCCTTAGAAAATTCATCTCGGGAGTCTGGATTCATCAATTCTTCACTTATTCTTCTAAATTTTATACTAATTTCGGTATTATACGATTTATTATCTTTGTACTCTGTACATTTTGCTTTATTTCAATACTCATTTCTAGCATTTATTTTTTTCGCGGTATAATGTAAAATTATAAATACTTTCCTCTATTTTTAAATACAGATACAAAATGCATACATATATGGTTATTTAAATATATTTTTACCATTTTTATCAAAATGTAAGCGACCTAAGCGCTAGATTATGTCTTCTATAGAAAGGCAGTACGTCTTTGTCAAAATATTAATTTAAAATATCATTTATATACCTAAGCTGTAAACAAATGTAAATAAGATTTTAAAAATTTAAAAACATAACCATAACATTTTCTATATTATTTCTAAGCTGCTCAAACTTACGATAATAAGTTTAAAAATTTCTTTGTGACACTTTTAAGTATTTGTAAAATTAATAATTACTCATATTTATTTTGTGGTATGTAAATAAGAGATTTGTTTATAATTTTGTTTACAATTTCAGCGTCAGGCAAATTCAATTATCAGACTACGGTAATCTACCAATATGATTACAATGTGTCTGTTAATACGTGGTTTGAGGGATCCAGTGATAACAAGTCAACCCTCAATATTGGAGCCAAGGTAAATATATGATATTTAATTTACCTAACGTAATACAAAATAATATTTATCAAAACTAATACATTCAACCAAATAAAAAACAATATTATTGTTTTCTAAACAAAATGAGTAGTACAATATTTTAAGATAGCATCCTAATTGTTAAGTAAGCTAACTACGCACACAACTATGTTTTATTTTACCACGCTTATATTAGCTTCACATGTTTGTCTGTTAGTCTGGACGGAATCTTATAACCGATATTTAATCCGCTTTCGAATTTCCAATCGAGCTGAAATTTTGCACACAGACGTATTCTCGATGACAATACATTAATCAATTATCAGATTCACTATTTAATCAAATAATCCATCATAATTAATTAATCAATGTTTAAATGGGAAATTAGTTAATGAGCTCAGCAAAAGATGGCGCTAGTTTAATATAATATTAAGACTAAAAAGTGGAAAATTATATTAGATGAAAAAAATATTTTTTTTAAAAATGCACTTATATTTAAATGTACTAAAAAGATAAAAATAAATTTTCGATCAACAAAATGTTTGCCTCACTTTCCAAATAAAAGCGCGGGCGCTTTCCCTCCATCAACAACAGAATTCCGTAATCTATATCAATATCCTAAGCGCCCACCTATATAAAAATATTTTTTTTCATGTAATATAATTTTTTTGTCACGACCACAATTTAATTCAAAAATATATGACAACAAACAGGGGCGTTCCGTGGGCGACAAATTCTAAAGGGAGATGGGCAAAATAGTATGGACCCTGGGCCAACCTTCAAAGTAAATTTTGTATCGTTACGAAGGTCTTCGAGCGCAGAATATAAAAAAAAAAACATAGTGCTAGTCTCCAATCGTTGTCCGATCGGAGTAATCCGACATTGAAAGTTATTTGTTTCTGTATCTTCTGAGACGTGTATTTAAAAATGGACAACGAATTGCGACTTAGAAACTTATGACCTACTCAAAAAGAGCTAACCAACGACGACTCATTTTGATTGGACAGTGGGCCCAAAACGCCCATCTTCCTTAGGGGAGGAATATAAAAATTATTTTTATATAGGAAAAACGTGTAGAAATTTTGAAATTAGAGTTAAGGAACACTTAAGGTGTTTATATAGTAATAATTATTCCGAATATGCTAACCATCTTTTGATATTAATAAGGGTTTACAAATTTTGCATACAAATTATACAGAATCACAATTTGATAAATTAGAAATTTTGGAAATAAGAAAGAGTGTAAATAGTAAATTGAATGTTATAAATAATCAGGTCCTTTTTGCAAATAGTTATCTTTTAAATTTATTTTCATGTTAAGTAGGTACTTTATATTATCATTTTCCATATATAACTTTATAATATTTTGATCTATGCTTCGATTTTTAAATTTTATTTTTGTTATCCTGGCGAAGAAGCCATTGGCTTTTTTCAATAAATAAGTGGTGTTTACAAAGTTAATTTATTTAAATTATTAAAAATATAATTAAAACAAATAATATTTTTTATTCCAATCAATTCATGTTAACAGTATTATTGTTTTAATATATATTTTTTATTCCTTAGATCCAGTTGGAGTTTATCACACAATGCGAGGGCCTGTTAAAAATTCAGACGGTGAAGATGACAGACCAAGACGTGGATTACCCTCAAGAGCGAGAGGAAACATTGGCCCACGAGCTCGCCGGCTATCCTCTCAGGTAAAATTATACTATGCATGCCAGAAAACCTCGCTTAACGTTTATTCAGTTAGCGTTCTCAAGCAAAATATTACTATTTCCCACCATAAGCGGGTGACTCGTCAGTTGACACTTTTATCGTCCGTGGTGAGGAGTCTCTCTCCTCGAACTAACTGGCAATTGCCATCACCATATTCAAACAAAAAGAGATTTTAAAGATATATTTGATGTTTGTAGCGTTAACTTTGCGGTTGGACATAATTATTATTTTTTTAAATGTAGGAGCGTGTGCTCATGTACGAGCAGTACAAGTTATACTTCTTTGACATGATTGTGATAATTGATATTTACATATTGATTAAAAATATATATTAATACAAAAAAACAATATCTAGGGAGATGATATATGTAATTTCTAACACTTTAATGTATGTAGTTAAATTATTTAAATGTATTTATTTTTGAAATGGTACAAATGTACAAACTCAAAAAATGGCTAACAAAATCGTCAAAGAGAGAAACCTAGATAAGTATGTGAAGGTCTAAGATTTCAAAAATGTTTTCACTTACTCTTTATATCCTCCATAAGATATTTATTTTTATTGTTTAAAAAGTATCAAAGGAAGACATAAATACTAATTATTTATTTATTTATTTATTTATTTATTTATTTAATGTTTATGGAAGACCAACAGCACAAAAAAGCATAGAAAACATTGATACAATATAGATGGCCAATTACAGGTCTCCACATTTAGAAATATTTCAGTAATGATAAATATTTATGATATACTATTATTTATTTATGATATATTATTTTCAATGTTTTGTTGAAGGTTTGCATTCCACGATGGCGTCATCACTGAAATTTGTCCGCAAGAAGGAGAAGCCGATTGGACGCTCAATTTCAAAAGGGGAGCCCTTTCACTTTTCCAAAATACTATGGGGAGGTTCGATATTGACCACAAGGGAATTGAGGTAGGGAAATAATTTCAATTTTTGTTATATCTACTCTGTGTAGTATCTATTAAAGCCTTTATATTATCAAATTATTCAGTAGAGTAATTTTAAAAAAATACATACACATATTTATGTAAAATAGGGTTACAACATTAAAACGTGAAGTTGTAAAATCCAGAAATAAAGTCTCATTTTAAATTTTCGAAGGAAGCAAACCCTTGGTGGCGAGACATTATAATTAAATAAATAAAAATAACTTTGTTTTACACCACTTATATTTATTAAAAATCCAACCAGGTTTTACTACTACCGAGTTAAGATCCCTGAAGAAGCTATGGTAGTAGCGAAACCTGGTTGGATTTTTAATAAATATAAGTGGTGATGGGTAAATGGACTTTGGCGCAGAAGTTACAACAATGAGCTCTATAGTCTATTTAAGGAGCCAAACGTCACAAAATTTATAAAACTGATATATAAGACTTCGGTGGCTGGGTCATGTGGAGAGAATGTCCGAGCATCAAGCACCAAAGTCCCTGCTGAACTCAAGGCCAATAGGGCGAAGGAGCTTAGGAAGGTCAAAATTAAGATGGAGTGACAACGTCCTCAAAGATATCTCTGCCTTAGAGCTTCGAAACTGGAGAGAGCTGGCACTAGACCGAGATGAGAGGAGGAAAATTATTGAGGAGGCCAAGACCCACCAAGGGTTGTAGTGCCAAGAATGATGATGATGATGATGATAACAAAAGTATTTTTATTTATCTCATTTTAAAATTTATGATGGTTGAAACGAAATGGGGGATGGCGAGAAAGACGCACATTGACAATTACCTACCTACAGTAAAGCATCATTCATTTTCCCATTTTGAAACTTCTGCCAAAAAAAACCTGTTCGTTTTCTCTTTAAAAATTTACCTACTTTCAGAACAAAAATATATTGTATCCGTCCAATTTATACTCCATTCCTCGGAATCCTTTCAAAATACAAAAAGAAAACGTTACACGATGCCAGGGATATATTTAAATTTGTATATGCAACATCATTACTATGCCGGACGTCTCACATTTTTCAATATTTCCAATGAAAATATATGTTTCAATAAAAAAATAGACAAACCTCGTGCGCACTCTTTGCACCATTCTAGTCTTGAGACTGCTTCAATTGTAGATTATACCTTCACTATTCGCTATGTCCCCTTGCACCATCCCAAATATTGCTCCTTTACGTTAAATTTATATTAATTATGCATACTCCATTTTATTTCAGCGAGATATACACGGAACGTGTGACACAGAATACAAAATGCAGGGCCAACAGAACACCAGCTTGATCGTTATGAAAGTGAAGGATCTTTCACAGTGTCAAGATAGATACAAATATCTGTCTATATTGCAGACTGTCAGATATAACTTCCAAAGTGTAAGTATCTTTGTCATTTGAATGTATGAATTACATCACAAACGAAGTATTCACATTTCCAATGTGCATGTGTAAAATAAAAGATTCAACTCTAAAACCTTTTTTATAAATTTTATAAAAAATAATTTTTAATTTTATTTATCTAGAGAACATCGTTATTGTTTAGATTTCACTATTACACACAACGGATTAACGTGTCTCCTTACCACAGACCTCGGTCTAGTTAAGGAAACAGAGATTAACTTTTACATAATACTAAAAAACAATGAAATTCACACAAGAATTAAATGTCAAATTATATAACTCTGTACTCACTGTGTATGCTTTAATAAATAAATAAATAAATAAAACTTGTACTCAAAACGTAGGTATATGGTACGTGATACAAAATGTGCAAGCACATGAATATAAAAATCAAACGAACCTATGAATATTGTAAAACATTATAAACTTCTGTTTTTAAAAGTATTTATTCTAATGTCACCTACACATAAATAACCAAAAATCGAACGTGCAAAGCATAGTATTGAATTTAAATAATAATGTTTAGAAAACTAAAATCCCCGTCAAAATATAATAGTAAAACGTTACCGCTCGCCACTACTTCAAGGAAAATAACTATGTAGTGTAAACAGTAAGCGCTTGTTCAGACACAGCGGGAACCGTTCAGTTTCAGAATCGCGTTTCAAAACACGCGATTTGTGTCATCTGTTCACACAGCCGCGGTTAATAAGCGATTTGTGCGCGCGAAAATAAACGTCAGTTTGATAGTTCTGGTGCCGTTCTCCATCTTTGAATATCAGAGATATATTCGCTCATTACTTTGTTAACGACGGCCATGTTCCATGGCAAGACACATAAATATCATTCTGTCAGTTCATTTTTGGTGAATAAATACTTACTTCTCTAAAATACTCTTTTTTTCCACCATTTCCAAATATCTCCACCAACTCCTGCCAAGCTTGGTTCTTGGCATATTTGAGTAATCCTCACACTATTACAGGTCTTTTCTACCATATTACAGGTCTTTTCTCCACTTCATCAATAAAAAATTCAGTGTCAAAGCGATCCATAACCATAGAAAAGAGAATATAATCCACGCGTGCTCCTGTTGTGACATGGAACCGTGCGGTGCCCGCAACGCGACTGAACGCTCTCGTAAGGCCCCATAGTAATAGGATCGTGCGGGCGCCGTGCGGGTCTATTTTCTAGCGGTTGGGTTGCGGGCACCGCAGCGGTTGACTAACCGCACGGTTGTGTCTGAACGATCACATACAAACCTAGGTAAATGAGACCCGCACGGATCTCATGCGATTCTGAAACGGCACGGTTCCCGCTGTCTGAACAAGCGCTAAATAGGTACATTTGTCATGGTTACGTTTTCTAAAAAAAATGTCGATAAAAAATAAATACCTTATGCGCTGTTACAGCACTAATCAGTCCACTATGGTTGCTCTATGGTTTTCTAAAATTACTGACATGTCTGTCTAATTTCGAAATTCGAAAGTTTACAAAATAACAAACTTCAGCGTACGTAACAGCCACTTGTTTAGAATCTTATTAGAATCATTCAGTGAAATTATTATTTGTATGTGTAGGCACCCATTACTTGGTATACTATTTCAAAATTGTATGTAATATTGTTTCTGTGAATTTCTTTTTACTGTAAAACAAAAGTATAGTCAGGGTTCGAAAAAATCCGATTTTTATATCAAAAATCAAAAAATTGAATCCGATATATATAAAAAATTGGATATGTATCCAAACTTTTTTTTTCTTTTTTTGTCGATTGATACAATCAAAATAATTAGGAAATTTATTTTGTACATGAATTATTATTTATTAAATAAATGAATTGCGTACTGAAAAAAGCTTTTATATGCAATTATTATATATAGTTATAAAAGTTGCTCTTTCTGATATAGTGTCATGAGTATTTGTTTCTATGTGTGAAATAAAAAATGGATTATATTAACAAAATAAACTAAAAAAACAACTGTAGCATTTTTTAAAATACAACTAGCGCCATTCAGTAACGACTGCAGATATAAAAAAAATCCTGTAGCACTTTTTAAAATGCTACTGGCGCCGTCTAGTAATGACCAGACATTTAAAAAAATTACTTGTAGCACTTTTTAAAATACATCTAGCGCCATCTAGTAACGACCGCAGATAATTAAAAAAAAAACAATCTGTAGCATTTTTAAAATACAACTAGCGCCATCTTTTGACGACCACAGAAAGTTTTTTTTTATATATCAAAGATAAAAATCAAGTCATAAATATCGTGATATATATCATGATATACATTCTCAAACCCTGAGTATAGTTACTTTAATTTCGTATTATTACGTTTTAAGTTCCTTGAGATTTGATCGACTGATTAGCTATATTAGATTAACACTAATATCCATTGACGTATTATAATATAGACACGTTATTCCCATACCAGCCGGCCCCCACATGCAGCAAATATCGCATTCAAAGAGACAACAAATCACAGCACATTTATTTCACAAACGCTCTGCGTTTAGACAGAAAAATCAGGCAATTTGAAGTCACGGTGACTAAAATAACATACTCATTCCTACAATAGTGCACGATACTCTGTTGCTTTTTCCCCGGAACCTTTTTTTTTCGGCGTAGCTTTGCGCCCAATCACAAAAAAGATCCGTTCGACAACAAATGCAAACAAGGCAATTACCTTACTTTTCAGTTGCCAAGATTTCACGCTTGTAACGTATCTACAGTTTATTATATCATTGCTTATATCAATTCCTTTTTTGTTTTCTTCATTTTTTAAATGTTCTCTCTAATTTATAATTTTAGGTATTATATCTATTTACTCCATAACCCTAACATTGTGTGCTTTTTACTTAACGAGGTTTATTCCGCAATTTTTATAAAAAAAACTTTTTCAGAAATTCCAAACATGGCCAGTCCTGCAATCAGAAAGTAGATGTCGTATATCTATAGACCACAAAGTCTATACGGAAGTTGCATGCAAAGAACGACATCTGTTTGAGCCCTTCTCTGGAAAAAGGTCGGGTGCTTTGAGTACTGTTACGTTGAATCTGAAGCTATCAGCAGAAGTTAATAAGTCCAGTTCTGAAATATTGGATGAGAAAAAAGAAGGTAATAAGCTATATAATTTCATTTGTTTCTAGCACCAAAAATATGCAATGTCCTGAATGCTGGCATGAAAAGTTGTAACCGTAGCCCGCATATTTTAAGACAAACGTTAAATTCTCGCTCCCTGAAAACGTGAGAAATTATGCTAAGTCCAAACATAATATAAAAATGCAACAATATTCATTGAACATAACTATTTTTAAAACAAATTAGATTAATCAATTAGATAGGTGTACAGAAAATCTATCTATTGTAAAAATATTTTAGTAACCAACAATCTTTTGCTTTCTGGAGAACAGCAATACCAATTTTGTTGCAGTAACTACCTAACTATGATTATGAAAAATAAGAGCTATATAATTATGCAGTCTTACTTGTATGATTAATTTGTTATTCCAATTTTAAATAGTTATCAACTTCATATTGCAATGAATCCCACCGACCACCAAAATATAAAGTTTAAATGAAAGATTACTATAAACCAAGTACATGCAACTTGGTTTATAATAATCTTTCGTAAAAAATATGTTTTGCTATGACACAATCCCCTCACCTAAAGAAGGGATTTATTTCATCTCTATAATTTTACACTCCAAATAAATCCCAAAGACCTTTCAGTTATATATGCTATGTGATGCCAGGATAGATCTAACCATCTTAAGTTATATTAAAAATAGTATTTTTTAAGGAAAACCTAATTTGTTTTAAATTTCATAAAACTATGTTCTCAAAATTGCAACTTCACAATAAAATATATTTTCATAAAAAAATAAAAATTGACATTTTTACTCTACCTTTCACATTGTATTTATTTCCATCTTTGCTTTTAAATAGATTCATATTTAACAGATTTATTTTTGCCTTGATAATGTGACATTAATTTCATTGCTTTAATCATAATTTTTTGCACTCTCTACTATGCTGGAAAAGCATTGACATCTGTAATACAGTAAATAGTTCAGCAAGCTAGGCATTGAATGTAGGTAATGTTTTACTTTGCTGCTAAAATCGTCAGCAACAATACTCCTGAACACACCCTGTCAAAAACTCTAGAAAGTAATAATTTGTCTATAGGTACCTGTATATATATTTTTTTAATCATTTGCCTTTTTTGTTGCATCATAAATCACCAAAGAAAGTTTTTTTTTAATAGGTACTATTTTTTTTTACTTTGATTTTACAGAAACATTTATCATTTTGATCGTCTTAATATTAATAATTAATCCATTTATTATCGTCTTAGAATGGGAAGCCATCAAACTACGATACAGCCTTCTTCACCATCATGCCGATTCGCTGAGAGCCGGCACTGGAGAACTGAAATCTGCTCGAAATATCCTCAAACAGTTGTGCAAGTGAGTTGAATTATTTTCAAAACACAATTTGAAAACTGGGTAGACCACGTACACGGCCATGAATTCATAGCCTTATAGTTGAAGATAGACACTCGATATTTAATTCTTCTATGACTGAGACATTTATTTAAAATAAACATAAATTAATGTTTCAGAAAGATTGAGAAGACAAGGGCCTCTAGACAGTCTAATTTTTGTTTTTCTGGTTATGCTTCGGTCTTGTCAAATCTATTTGAGATTGTCTGCTCTTTTCTCTACTTTATTTCTGCCTGACTATCTCCCTCACTTCTTATCGTTGATCCTAGATAATTTTTTTTACAACTTTACAATAACCGACCATGTTTATCCAAACCTGTTAGTATGACTTAGGCCCGGTTGTTTCAAGTTCGATCAAAGTAAGCGGTCGATCAAAGCATAGATTTTTACGAAAACGGATCGTCTGATTGGTGGAGAACGTAAAAATCTATGCTTTAAAAGAACGCTTACTTTAATCCAACTTGAAACAACCGGCCCTTATTTGAATTACAAATGTATATTTTTCTGCAGAGTGGAAGAAGCTCTTTCGGATATAGAGTCCGAAGAAGTTCCGGAAATGAATACCAGGGGTCCAGAGGGTATCCGGGTTCCCGCCGAGGATCTGGAAAGTGGCCAAGCGGTATCACTGTGGGGTGGGTTAGTGCGGGCTTGCAGAGGACTACACCATCCGGCCCTGGCGCAACTTTTAGCCAGAGCAACAACAATTTGCCCACAAGCCAGGTAATTTATGCAGGATCTTAAAAAATTACTCATCTTTCTCACCTATTTGCATCTGTCAAAATTGTTGCTGTGGGGAAACGCAGAAAGGATAAAATGCTTTAATCTTATGTCAAAACAAATTTTGTCTTGTCTGCATTCAAATATATCATCGCTGTATATATAATTAATTCTATGTGAAGTTTTAGTACATTCTGAGATAAACAAATAAAAGTGTTTTAAAAAATAATTGCACAGACTAGATTTATAAAAAATATTTTAAATAATTACTAGGCAGACTTTCCAGATGAATGGTCAATGTTTTTTTTAGTATATCTCCATTATTTATATCAAAAATTAACAAACTGATTTGTTCACCTCAGAATGTACTAAACGATGCATAGGATTTATTATATATGTAAATGAAGATCAGTAGGTACCTACTGATCTTAATTTATTTTGAATTGGTAAAATTTGAATTTGTGTGAAAATTCTTTGACAAACAAACAACTGGCAATCGACCTATTGTGAAAATTTATGTTTTAATGATAATATACCAATGAATAATAATTAATAATTGATAAAGTGTCTGTGAATGTTAATTGATTAATATAAAATAATAGCTTCAAAACACTTTTATTTGTTTATCTCAGAATGTACTAAAACGTCACATAGGATTAATTATATATACAGCGACGATATAGAAAAACCTTATTTAATGCGATTGACTCACCACATGAATACATTTAATTCTTATGAAATCCCCTTGATACAAAAAATACACTAGATTTATGTTATATAAGATGCTGAAAATATATATATTTTTTAATGTAATAGGGTATTTTCACATTTTACAGATATCTATGAAAATACATGAAATAGATTCAGAAAAATAAATAATATTTTGTAACTTAGTATGGATGGTGTGGGATAATGTTTTCATTCATAATTTTTGTAATAAAAATCTTAAAAAATACGATTCCATTAAAACGCGATATGACGTCACTCTGCAACTTTGAAAGAATTATAGATAAAGCATACATGTATATTCTATTGGGTTTGTCATTGTAATTTGTTTATTTTGTATGGTCACTGTTCGTCTTCGCTTTGTTTTTACTTGTGTTTGCCAAGTCAATTTGATTATTTTTTTGAGATCAGGGCACTGGCAATACCAGGATACTTTTTCTTTAAAATATCAGAGTAAGGCCATATTAGTTGAGGGTAAATCTTAGTCTTAGTTTCAATTAGTACGTACTACTTATTATTAAATATATTTTAAATATAATGATACTCCTCTCCTACTCACAAGTTATATTACTCATGCAGAAAAGAAACACCGTTGTAAAAACTGTTACTATATATATATTGTAAAAAATATGTATTTATTTATCAAATAAATAAATATTTTTAAAAAATAGTAATATTTAAAGTAAGATTAATATTTACTCTCAACTCTTGGAGATTTGGCATTATAGGTAGAAAATATAATAGACCACAAATTACTCAGCATGCTCCATCGTATATTGTCATTTAAATTAAGTTTTAGGATCATTACTTTGTCCATTTAAATGCATCCTGTGTATACGGTTCTACAATATGTACAGTAAAATAAACAACATTATATTAAATTTTCATGACTTATATTTTTATTTTATAGAAAACATGTTTTGGATGCACTACCATACATAGCGAGTTCTGGTTCAGTAGAGCTAATTAAAGAAATGATAATCGGAGGTACAGCTACAGAAGAAACCAGGAAAGAATGGCTCATGTCAATGGCTACAATTCCTAGGTAAGATTTATATTTCATATGCTGTATTGATTCACCTAAAGCCATAAATTTTGAAAAAATTAATAAATCTTACTGATATACATACTCTCACTTCATCTTAAATTATTAATTAATTTTTTGTTTTTCTACTGCATTTTCAAAACCTTAAACAGTAAAAGCCCGTTGATTCGAACCCCGGTATCTCAGAATGTTAATTTCATGAAATGTAGATTAACTCCGGTAATTCCTAATTCACAGTAATTTTCAGAGTAATTTTAATTTTCATATGTATTTTTCAAAGAATTTATTAGAAAAGTAATAATGCGCATGGCTTTTTAATCGCTCTCACCCTTGTAGGGTGTCCTTTATGTATTTAGTGGTACCTTATAGAATGCTCTTTATGTCTTTATGACCTATCTTATTCATCATCTTTATCCCCTTGTCTTAGTAGGGTTGGGGGCCCAATGACTCGACAATCTGCTTCCATTTTCCTGTCTTCCACATGAGTCAACCAGTCTAGACCCATTCTGTTTTCATACACATTTTTTAGTCGCTTCTCCCAGCTTAATCTGGGGCGACCCACCCTCTTTCTTCCGGGGTTGACAAGAGGATTCGTCTTGATATTCGTTCCTCTGAGTTACCTTATAATTTCACATATTAATTGACGATTGTATTTCTAATAACTAGAGCCGAAAAAAGGATTCCAATCAAAAGTTAAAATCCAGTGAAGATAAAGTCAAACATTTTCGATTACGGCCATCCAAACGTGATGAAATGGTAAAAAATATAGAAAATTCATTCAAATCATTTTATATAAAATATAATTTATCAAATACCTTTTATAAGTATGAATCTGCTATCTTCATTGCTGTGTATTAATGGAACAATGTTTTTATTACTTAGACCACAACTAGAAATGATTGGTAGCGTAAAGGAACTTCTTGAACACTCACCCACAGACAAAGCAGTATCTCTAGCAGTTTCATCTATGGTACACTCTTATTGCAGAAATAGTAAAAACTCACGTAAGTTTGTCCCGTATATCATTTTTTCTTAAACTATTAATTTGATAATCAAAGTCGAGTCAGGATTCAAAATTCTAGCCTAGAATAAGTACATATTACAAAAGACGTTTTAATAAATTATGAAAATAATTCAATACGTAATTTCTACCTATGTAAGGGTGGCCCATTGGGTACGCCGGATTTAAATATTCCACAATTCTTTTCTATTATATTTGGTAACCCTAATGTTTGACTTTTGTCATCTGCTGCCAGTGAAGTTATTAAAAAATGGATTGCTATAAGAATAACAATTTTTAATTGTTAAAATATTTTACAAAGTTGGCGAAAATTATGCTGAGACCGTTTAAAAAGTTTGTGGAATTCTTGGTATACATAATTCAATTAATGAGTCCACCACTCCTCGAAGATTAATTAAAAAATCGAGGATACTGGTTTAGTTATGAACAACAATCAGAGTATGCCAACACATCCGCAGTGGTCATTTGATCAACACCATAATTAATCTCAACATGTTTACTTTATAAATTAATAAAAATAGACCAATTAAATACTCATTTGGTGTAGTTCATATTAAAATTAAATCTGGCGTATCGGATGGACCACCCTATACTTTTACTTTAAAGGAATATTTTTTAAAAATTTCAGTAATTGAGTGCTGCAAGGAAGAACAGAATATGGCGATCATTAAAATATTTCAAAATAATGTGATTGAAATATTGAATGAGGGTGCAGATAATATTTCAAGGAGCATGAGAGAAAAGGTGACTTTTTTATTATGTTTTGTATATTTTTACTACAAGAGATCTATCATCTTTGTACGTATCTTTGATTTTCATGTTAACATGACCTTAGATAAAATGAAGAACTAAATAACGTTTCCTGCGTGAAATAAAAACAAAAAAATATCATTTTATCACGTAAGTTCATTGCGGGCTCAGGAAATAATTCTTTTTTTTACAACACAAATAACTCTAGAATTTTTTTTTTTTACTTGACATACTATATTTTTATTGTTTTATGTAAGCCAGGAAGCATGTACAGGGTGTAATAGAGCTAGTCCACAATACTTTACAGGTGGATTCCCGCCTTGATTACGAGTCGAAAATGTTCAAACAACGTAATGGATTTATGCAATATCAAAGTTTGCATTTTTTTTTCAATATTTCTTACTTATTTTTTACAAAATGTTGGAGTATCATTACAATAACTTATATTGATTACAAAAAATTCATTTGTTTCAATAAAGGTAAATAAAATAATGAAAACCCTGAAAAAATTCCGATTTGGCCGGTTTCTATCATTTTATTTGACTTGTGTTAAAGGGAATCAATTTTTCATATTAGATTTAAGGTACTGTAATGATACTCCAACGTTTTGCAAATAATAAGTCAGAAATATTTTAAAAAATATATGCAAACTTTGATGTCGCCTATCACCTTAACTATCGATATTAGGTCATGGTTGCTTGAACATTTTCGACGCATAATCAAGGCAGGAACATACCTGTAAAGTATTGTGGACTAGCTCTGTTTTACCATATTATAAATACTGTAAATTGAACGTTATTAGTTTACGTTCTGGGAAATTGCAACATATGTTGAAAAAACTCAAATTGAAACACTTTTTTTCATGAAATCCGGTGCAAATTTATGAAATGAGTTGTCGTGAATACTTTATCAAATGCGAATAATGTCTTATAGTATGATGAAATTCTTAACAAAACAAAATCCTTCCATGTGTTCAAGTTGGGAAGTAGTGTTCTTATAAAATATTATTTGTTTATTTTTTAATATTAACTATATAAAATATTATAAAATATTATTTAATAAAATAAACAAAATCGTTTTTAAAAAATATATAAATGTATTAAATGTCGGACAACAAATTAATATGTATGGAGTAGTGGGTGATATATATTCTACATCACGTTATCTGAATAGTCTCCTTAATAATAATAAAAATATCCTCAATAATAGTCTCTAAAAGGCTGATTTTTTTTTTAAACAGATATCTATATTTTCAGCAAAAATTTTCATGTATTTTAAGGTCAAAAATCCACCTTACCCGTTTAATATAAATGACCGTGTAGGTATCTGTCAATCTTCCATAATTGAACCTCTTAGCCTGGAGAAAAAGAAAATCTTGGCACATAAACTTTCAAACGATTACTAAATATTTAAGCATATAAATATATAAATAAATTTTAAAATGTTTTTTTTTAGTTACTGAATTTTAAAAAAATAGGTCATGCAAACACCAGGGGCGTGCAGTGAGAACCAGAAGCATGACTTTTTCCTAAGCATATATTTTGAAAAGATACTGAAATAAGAGATAATAATGACTCATTATAATGAACACATTATTCAGATTTTAATATTTCATAATATTCTGCTAGAAAAATATTTCATTTCATTTTTTTTTCCAAATATATGTTAAAATAAAAGTCATGCTTGTTCTCACTGCACGTCCCTGGCAAACACTGAATCAAAATTCTTACTATTTTCAAACCACCGACCACTAGACTATAATGCGAAAGTCATAACCACTATACCGACAAGCTTAATTAATGGTAATTGAAATAATTGTAATTTATTTTATTTTATTCTTCTATTTATTTTTCTTTATATTCTTTTAGGTCTCTATCAGTATTAAAGCATTAGGAAATATTGGTGGATTCACAAAAGATTTTGCAGATATTTTGATGGGAGTGATTGAGAATCAAAACATAAGATTACCTGTCCGAATTCACTCTATAGATGCTTTCAGAAAAACACCTTGCTACGAAACGAGGTATGTACATTCATTTATATAAATGCATTTTTATTTAAGTATATTTTTGCTCATCCTGTGGAATTCTTGGATAGCATTAATTAATTATTAATTTCCTTAAAAAAATTTCCTTTAAACATGTACCTGGCCACAGTCTGGCAAATGATGATGAAGGCCAGGTTCTTCCGAAGTCTTAAACTTATATTTCAATAGGAAAACTTTTTTGTTGAAAATGTTCTTAGATTTTCAGAGCTCTTCAGAATCTTCTGGTTTGTGTTTTCTGGGGTTTATTTATATGCAGCGTTTTTACGACATTTCTGGCCAATGTTTCAGGTTCCTTTGCAGGGTCTATCATCAGGGCTGATGATTGACCCTGTAATTCGATCTGCAAAGTTAGCCAGAAAGGTCGTAAAAACACATCATATTAACAGATTATTCAAATAAAAATAGATTTTCTACTTTTAAAATGATTCCAGGAGCTATTTTCTGGAACTCTTCCGAAAGCAGTCATTGGATGCAGAGCTTCGCTTAGCTGCTTATCTTCAAGTGATGAGGTGTCCCAGCTATGTCACCGTTAGAAAGATTCTAGGAATACTCAGAGAAGAGAAAATAAATCAAGGTACGTGTGAGGGGATTAGCATAAAAGTGCCACTTTGCACATGGCGGCAATACAGGGCGACGTTTTTGAATGTGATCATCAGGCAAAGAGTATCCATTTCACAATAATGATTACTGATTGCATGTTTGTGTCTTTTAGAAGCATTTTATCAGAAGTATATTTATTACAAAATCTCCGCTCTGGATTAAAATTCAAAAATTATTTGAATTGAGATGTATTGATTTATGGAGCAAGAGTCTAAAAATTATTTCCAGTCATTGGGGTTAATCAACTATGAAATTAACATTTTGGGTTTTGTGTGTTTAAATTTTTTTTAATGATGACAAATTCAAATTGTCGGGGTTTTATTGTAATTCATCACCTTTTGGCTCTCATCACCTGATTGGTCTCAGCCTCCTCAAGAGTGCTCCTCCACTCATCTTGGTCTTATGCCAGCTCTTTTCAGTTCTGAATCTCCAAGGCAGATATGTATATCTTTGAGGACATTGTCACTCCACCTTCATTTTGGTCTTCCTAAGCTCCTTTGCCCTATTAGTCTTGAATTCAGCAGGGCTTCGGTTCTTGTCATTCTTTTCACATGGCCTAACTACCAAAGTCTTCCCTAATTTTATAAATTTTGTGACACTTAGCTCCTCAAACAAACTGCAGAGCTCATTCTTGTAACTTCTGCGCCTAAATCCAAAAATGTCCAAAATGTTAAATGTCCAAAAATACGCCTCAAATATTTTGTGTCATAAACGCTCTGTGCTCGCTCATACCTCTTAGTTAGTTACCCATGAGTCAGCTACATGTTATATACTACATGCTACATGTTATATACTAATATTAATATATTATATACTATATATGTAAGCACTGGACTGAAGAACATTTTGAACACTAATATTTTAGAGTTTCTGGATAACAATTTGAATTTTATCTGATTTCGGAGGCGGAAAAAACAGCAATTTGCGCTTACTATACACTTCTGGATCTCCTCTGTAGTATTATTCCTGTCTGTTATCTGGGAGCCAAGGTATGTGAATTTTGGTACCGTTTCAAAATTGTGGCTTCCACATAAGAGAATTGGGGTTTGTTGGGTGCATCAAGCAACCTTGTTTTCGTTCTTCTGATGATTTACTATTATTTTAGCCAGAACTTTTAAGATTTATTTACTTTACAGATTTATTTATTTAGCCAGGCAGATCTATTGTACTGTAATTAACCACAGCAATATCTTTGCCTAGTGCTCTTGCCATAAAGAAATTTGTTACCACTCATTTTATTATATTTTTCAGTTGCTTCTTTCGTTTGGAGTCATCTAATAAATCTGGGAAAATCAACAATCCCTTCACGAGTGGAGAAGCAAGGCCTGCTTTCGGGAAACACTATTCCTAGGCCACCTAACCAACCAGACTTCAGAAAATTCTCCAGAAACTATGAGCATGGTGTCTTTTTCGATCAGTACAATGCAGGTAAAGCAATTATATAAATTTATTTATATAATGTCAGGTATAACGTCATGCCTAGCATTAAAGCCAGATTTGTACAATTATAAGCTATCAACCATCTTATCTAGCAAATGTAAACCTTAGTAATGTTTCAGTCGATGCTTACATGTGTTCTTAGCTTCAAAATTATACACATTTTTAAAATTGGTCACTATTATTAAAATAATTCTGATATGAATCCAATGTATGATTCAAATGTGTAGAGATAGAGTGCCACCACGATAACTTGGCATGCGAGGGAGGTCGCCCCTGTCGCGAAACAGAAGTTGCCAGGTTGTAAATTTATTACACAATACATAATGTACTGAATATCCGGTGATCAGTGTCAATATAAATTTGGTCGGGTAAATGCGCGCTCTGCGGCAACCGCTCTTTCTGTCAAACTATCAGACGGTAATATCAGTCCATTATTTGCTTTTTCAGCTTCGCAAAACTTTAATACTTCATTGGCAATTGTTCTTGCACCACCCCAGACTGTTTTGGTTGTTTTGGACATAATAATTCGGTGTATATTGGTAATCAAGATGTCACAGCTCCCGAGCAAATACAAAATTGTACTGAATTACAGGGCGAGGGGTTGCCGCCGGGTGCGGGCGGGGCGGGTTTTAGTTCCAATCCTGCCGCACGCCAAGTTATGTTGGGCAGGCAATGTGTGTTTAACACTCCAAGCTAAATTCACCATAACAATGATTATATTATAGCACTTAATCTTTCATAAAAATCAGTGTAAAAATTTGAAAATTTATTCAAATTTGACAAAAAACAAAAAGCATCTGATTCAAATTTTTTGTCTCATCGCAATTTTATTTTTTCTTGACTTTTTTTATATTTTAAATTTTATTTTACTTATTATTATCTAAAAAATAGGATATCATGGAAAGTAGCTCTAGGGGAAAGAATTTAAATAATATTTTCCTTGTCTAGGTGGTAACTATGAAGCGAATGTAATAATGTCTCCTGATTCATATATTCCACGATCCGCTTCTGTGAATCTTACCTTGGACATGTTTGGCGAGTCAATCAACATACTTGAGGTAAATACTCAACCATACATAATGGAGATTGTCTACATAATATATTATATTTACATATATTATATTGAGAACTTTTTCTTTTTCAGCTTAATCTCCGCGGTGAAGGTTTCGAGAAATACATTGAAAATATTTTCGGAGATAACGGATTTTTGAGTCGCTCCAAAATCGACGAGAAACTCAGCAGTTTCACCAGATTCTTGCGTTCTCCGAAAGACGCAGACACTTTGAGAGAAAAAATAGACTCCATAGATTACGAGAATGAAGCGCTCAAGCACAGAGAACCTTTACTTGATCTCGGAATGAAGGTGTTTGGTAATGAGATAAACTACTGGAGTGCAGAAGGAGATGCTGAAATAATGGATTCCATCACAAAGATGAATCCCTTGTACCACGTCAAGAATATTCTTTCTGGAAAGGTATAAACTTGGAGATTTTGGGTCACGGGAGCCTTATTACAAAAATGTGTATTTTGTGTTAAGCTCGGTTCCAGTTACCCCATAATCTTATTTATGGTTGTCAAAAATCTGCATCTTTTTATGAGATACGGTTTAACGTATCTATAAATGTATGTTTACAGCTATCGAAAATGCTTTTCAAATCTGGGTTTATAGTTAGGCCTTCTGTAATTTTAAATTTCGGAACTTTTGCATTATGATATTCGTGTTATGTTATATTTTACATTACACTTGCTAAAATGACATACTTCATGATACATAATGTTTAACCAGTATAATATAGGGTGTTTTTTGGGGCTACAGGATTTTAAAAAGAAATAAAACACATAAAACCGTGGTGATGACCATAGAATTGGCTTTATTGGAAAAATAAATTTATGCCATTAATGTTTAAATCAAGGTTCGAGAATATATATCCGCAGATATATTTCATGATATATATCACGATATCTATGGCTTGTTTTTTGTTTTTGATATCGTCGGTAATAGATGGCGGTAGTTGTATTTTAAAGAATGCTACAAGTTGTTTTTTTTTTAATATCTGCGGTTGTTACTATATAGCGCTAGATGTATTTTAAAAAGTGTTACAAGTTATTTTTTGATATCTGCGGTCGTTACTAGATGGCGCTAGTTGTATTTTAGAAAGTGTTACAAGTTATTTTTTTGATATCTGATGTCATTACTAGATGGTGCTAGTTGTATTTTAAAAAGTGTTACAGGTTATTTTTTTATTACTGTGGTCGTTACTAGATGGCGCTAGTTGTATTTTAAAAAGTGCTACGGGTTTTTAATTTAATTTATTTTATATCATCCATTTTTTTTATTTCATACAATGAAATAAACACCCATAACACTATATGTATTAGAAAGAGCAACTTTTATAACTTGTATATAAAAATTGCATATCCCTTTGCACCCTGATTGGTACGATCGTGCGTTCACGTTAAAAAAATATTTCTCTCTAACTTAACCGTTTTTCGGGTTCAAACTGACCTACAATGATCGTGCGTACACTAAGCGTGGAGCCAGCTCCACGCGTAGCGTACACACGATCATTGCAGGCCGGTTTGAAATTCCTTAAGTCTAGTCTAAATAATTAAATTCTTTTTATTACCAGAAGATGTCAATCAAAATACGCCAAAGGAGCCTTAAACCAGTAGAAGAGAGCATTTTTTGCATATCTTCAACATGCATAAATGAACCTAATTATTGAATACATTATTGTTCATTACATTTGTAATTACATTAGAATTCAAGATTAATATACTTGTAGGCTTGTATTCTCCTAAAAGTTTTCATATTTTTTTACAGGAAATTTCATACAAGAAAGCTTCTATGTTCCTTGACACAACATATTCTGTACCGACAGGATGTGGTCTACCGATGACCATGAATTTAATGGGGACAAGTGTTGTCAATCTTAAAATGTCAGGTTCCATATCTGGCACAGACAAGTTTTTCGAGACACAGAGTTTGAATTTTGAGGGGAAAATGCATCCGAGGTAATCTATATGTACATATATATAAAATTCAATGTCTCTCTGTTCTCTGTATAATCCTAGACCTTTTGACTGATCACAAACAAATTTTGCATAATTACTCCAGGATCCTTTGCCGTATACGGATACCATCCCTTCTTTCCCTGGCCATCCCATCACCTCCCATGGTATAAATTTAGTGTATTTAATGTTGAAGAGTCTCTGTTAAATCAAAAATCATGCTTGGACGATTAGAGTTTTTGTTTCTTTCTACCAATCTCAAGCTGATTTCAAGCAATATCTAAATGAAAACCGTAACATGTGTACATGATATTGAGATTTATCTCAATGAAATCTCTAAGTCTCATTTTTATGGTATTATATTGCATCATATTTGTCCGGTGTTGTATATTATGTATATTATCTTGTACTACCTTTTGCAAGGTAATAAATATGTAAATGTCACCACTGCAAAAACGTTTTAAATATATTTTGCAGCATGGCTGTCAATATCGCAGCGACTATGAGTGTCAATGCTGGTGGATTGGGTGCCACTGGTATTAGAGTGAACATGCGCTTGCACACTGCGACTGCGCTTTCTGCAGACGTCAAGTTAAGGAATGGCCGCTCTGCTGGGCTGAAATTGTCTCTGCCCCACACCAAGCAGGAGATCTTCGAGGCCAAGTAAGAAAGTTTCTAATGTTTATATTATATATCATGTACTGAATGATTTGCTGCACATGTTGATTTGATATTTGATTCATTCTGCCAAATCCCAAAATGAACCAAACAAATTATTTAATTGAATTCATTTATATTTTATGCTTGTTTGTCCCGGATTGGATTTCTTGATATGGTATGTGGGAGATGATTTGGATGGAGATTAGGTAACGGACAGTGTGTAATGAAATGGAAGTTGGAACCAAGGTCAAACAGGAGCACATCATATCTTATTCCTCTTCTGCACTCGCCAGATCTCCAACCTGATCCAGGGCGAAGATATGATCACATTGTTTCACTCCTGTAGAATTTGTAAGTCTTCCCCAGTATCCCTCATCAGAAGGGCATGCTCACTAATCTTTATCAGAAGGAATCAGTTGACTACAAAAAATCACATACGCAATACACGTCAAAGTAAGAAGTAATGCTTCAACGGTCAGAGATTTGAGTAGGTATATTGTACCCTTCTGTACAATATACCTACTCAAATCTTCAAGTTGGTGTGAAGGCAAATTTACATTGTGGGTGTTACACATGAGCAAATCCAGTCCCGTTCATAAAGCTCGGACAATGCCAAGTCCCTCTCTTAATCAATGAGCTCAGATTGAGTATCACGGTCCTTTCTTCTACTTCTACAACACAAATTATTTTCCTTCACTCTTCGCGATGCTAGGCGGTTAAATGGTGGGTAGTTTGGGTTTTGAAGTGCATAGATTCGTTTCTATTATAATCATCTTTATTTGAAAAAAAAATTATTTCAATTATATAGGTCTGAGCTGATAGTACTACATGGCAGTAAGGAAATGAAACAGGTCGGAATCAACAAGGATAGAGTGAAGGCATCTACCTGCAGTTGGAAGACTCTTGATTACGCCATTGGTATCAAAACGTGCGCAACCTATGAGGTAAAACATTTATTTAATTATTTTAAAACACTAATGACATACATCCACAAGTTCTATCACTGTAATTTGAATCATGTATCGTAGTATCCAGAAACACCGAGGACTATTCCATGTCATATACATAGACCGTATTGGTCTCGTAATCCATGCACTTTACTTACTTGGTGATTATGACATATGAAGGATATAAAATATAAAAGCCAAGGCAGCAATATCCAAAAAATTCAAACAGTCAACGAGGATTACTAATTTAGAATGTACTGAATTCGAGATTGTATAGGAGATATAGCTCTGTCCCTTCCAAAATCATGTTTCCAAATCACTATTAAAAGCAAAGACGGCAACTAACTAAAACTTCAACTAGTGATGGTTAAACCGTTGTTTTTACTGGTTATTTTCGGTGCTGTTATTTGGGATATGTATCTGATTATATTGACGATTGATAATTAAGATATAACTGTCTAGTACCTATGGTTGCCCGTCGAATTGCAAAAAATCTGTTGCCAATCACCGACGCAATCAGATACAAATCTCAAATAACGGTCAGTGTGTCACCGGTTAAAATACCATCACTAACTTCAACCAATCGACCCCCAAGGATGTGTCACATGACAAAAGTGAGTTTTTTTTTGATTTTAGACTGAAACATCATAGCAAGACAGGAATGTCCAATTATGTAAATAGCAAAAGCAGTAATATTCACTATTTGATAGCAAACACAGCAATATCCATATAAAAATTTAAATATTTGTTTATACGCATATTCATAGAGCTAGCAGCAGAAACTTGACCGGTAGATTGCTGCCTATGTTATGAGTCTAAAATGGTCAAGCAACCATGACCTAATATCAATAGTTATGGAGATATGTAATATCAAAGTTTGCATTTTTTTTCAATATTTCTGACTTTTTTTTTTTAAAGTTGAACTATCATTGCAGTAACTTATATCGATTATGAAAAATTCATTTGCTTCAATACGACTTAAATAAGATCATAAAAACCTTGTAAAAAAAACTTTTTAATTTTTGCAAGGTTTTTATCATTTTATTTGACTTGTACTAAATTGAATGAATTTTTCATAATCAAAATAAGTTACTGTAATGATAATTCGACTTTTTGCAAAAAATAAGTCAAAAATATTGAAAAAAAATGCAAACGTTGATATTGCATATCTCCATAACTATTGATATTATTAGGTCATGGTTGCTTGAATATTTTAGACTCATAACATAGGCAGGAATCTACCGGCGAAGTTACTGCTGCTAGCTCTGGTACACTATGTATAAAAGAAAAACTGAGGTAGCAATTGTGTTTTAAAAACTTATTTCCAATAAGATGTAGATGTCACTCAATTACTTTGAGTAGTTAAAGGTTTTTTGTATTTATGTATTTCAGAAACACCTCAGTGGAATATCGTTGCCTTTACTTTTATACCCTTACTTTTTTACCCTTTTATACCCTTACTTTATACCCTTACCTTTACTTTTATACCCCTTAAAATTTTACTATACATGGGTGTTAAGTGTGTACTCTCTTTATGAGTACGACACCATATATAATCATTTTATTTTTTGAAGTATTATATGTTTTATGGAACAGGCTACTAAGAAGTGTTTCTGAAATAAATTTTATAGAGATGAGATACAATTCATATGACTTGTTCGTTTACAATATAACCTTAATTGTATTTTCTCATTATTTCTGATTTCTCAAACATAAAATTAAATGTATTAGGTATCAATTATTATAGAATGTTTTCACATTCTATTTTAATGTCCCACAAGGACTATCTTTCACGGTCATTAATTACCTTTGTTGCTAATCTTGTTAATCTAGTGTTGTTGTGTTAAAAATAATGTTAAAGTATGATATTCAAATAAAATATAAAATGTTATTAATGTCAAAAATAAAAGTATGTTAAATATAAAATAAAGTAAAAAATCTTTAACATTACAACATTATTTCCTTCTTGAAACTGTTTGGACGGTTTCTTAGTTTGTAAAATACTCACTGGATAAAAATGCAATTGCCTTAGCAAAATCGCCATTGAAGGCATTAAATAGATAATTTTACATCCACCTTTAATTTTGAATGGCATTTTTCAATTTGTAGAAAATGTATTTATATTAATTTTGTATAATATTTTTATTTTGCAGTTTCCCAACCTAACTTATGTTAAAGACGCCCCATACTTCATAATGGCTGGACCAGCTAACTATCTTTTGTCATTGGAAAAAGTTGATCCCAGTGCAAACGTCTACTCTTTCCTGTATGCTCTGGATTCTAATGAAACTGCTACCAATATTGGATTTGCTTTCGATACTCCAGGTTCGAAGGTAAACTTCTTCTTCATAAGCTGCCTTTATCGAAGATTTGTAACCTTGTTATTCATATATCCTGTGCCAGATCACTGGTATTTTGGACATTTTGCCGCTTTTTGAGGTTATGCATCCCAGGTAATCTATTTTTACCTCTGCTACCTCATAAATAGACTTTCATGCATGGATTCAATTGGATCAGTTATCACACATAATGCACATAATGTGTCTGTCAATAGCCATTTGAAATTTTTTAATATAAAATTTCGAAGTTATTGAACGTCAAAGAACGAACTGATAACCTGTAAAATTTTGTTACAGACCAACCGTATGTTCAACGCCAGCATCAGCTCATTCCCCGACTCGGGAAAAGCGGTCCTCGCTTACCAATCCTCGAGGCATTACCTGAAAGCGCATGCCACTTACCAAAACCAGCTGGATCACAAGTTTGTGGAGTGCGTACTTGATATCGATGGACAAAAACATTTCGACGCCATTATGTCTCTAGACAGACAGGAGCAAAAAAATGGTTATGTCTTGATACCCAAATTGCATGTTGCGGTTAACGATGAAAGAATCACCGAACTCGCGGGTAAGCATAAAAACTAATGATAACGCGCACACCTGTGTCTATATTTATTTATTTACGGGAAACTAACAGTACAAATAAAAATTAGGTTACATATAAATATTAAATAGTATAGAGACCACCTTATAAGTTACCAAAGAATTAACATGTTATTTATTAAAATATAGCAATAAAAATTAAACAATGTACAAAAAAATTCTTATCCTTGATATATTTCACGGTACCTTGTGGAATCCACTTTAATTGTACATATTATGTCGCGATCCCTTAAATTAGGAAATTCTACACATACTTTCTTCAGATGGCTGCTTTGATATGCGCGGATAGTTTTGGTTTGCGCTAATTCCTCATACTTGAACACTTTTAGAATTATTTTTGATGATGCTACGGATGTTCACCTATTATGTAAAATATTTTTTAAATTTTTTGATGGAAGTATGGTGAAATTCCAATAGGAAACTTATACCATTCTTCTTATGATGTAATTGCAAGTAATTTACATTAGCTCATTTCCATATGTCTATATTATGATGGTCTGTGGTAATATATATATTTTATTAATTTTTAGGCACTTTAAGAATGGCTCAAAAGAAAGGAGTTTCACAATGTGATGTTTCTTTGCAATTTCAAACTAAACGTCTAGCCAGTAGGCTCATTGGATACCTAACCTGGAATGGACCGAGCAAGGTATTTACATTACTTCTTATGCTCTCTTTGATACTGTACTATTGTCATGACTAGATTGCAACTCAAAATGTTAATATTTTTAGGGTGCTAAACTCCGCTTAGACTATCAGTTCCTAGGGGAACGTAAGGAAACCATAAAAATCGACGCTTTGGTCAGCAACCGAGAGTTGGGACAACGGCTTGATTTCTATGGAGAACTTGGTCTTGATTTCACTTCATATCCTCATCTGAACTTCTTTACAGCAGCAAAATATACGGTAATTTTCTTATTTTTCAAATTATTGTCAATTTTTAAATCTTTTGTTTTATTGATCTGAGTATTCATTTAATGCAGAATCATAATTACTTTTTTGTTTAAATTTGTAAAAAAACATCATTCAACTGTATGAAATTATAATTTACTGCCTTTATACAAAAGAATCTCATTAATTCAAAATTCAAGGAACCCAAAAATAGAAAAAAAATGCAATGCGATTGCGAAATTTGCCAAAATTCGTAATCTCATGAAAAAATGCATTCATTTTATGAAAAACTTATGCATTTTTGCATATTTCAAGAAATTATTTGGAAAATAATACAGTAAAACCTTCTTAATTTGAAATTCAAGGGACCCAAAAAAATATTTAGTACTATGTGGAACCCCGTTAATTTGAAATCAAGGAACAAAAAAATCGTGATACGATTGCGAAAATCGCCAAAAATCGTAAAACCCATAAAAGTCATTAATTTAGTAAAAAACCTCTGTATTTTTGCATATTTCCAGAAATGATTTCGAAAACGCAATATTATTATGCTAATACGAAATTTCTATTACTAAAAGTACCCGATATTTATATATTTGTTGTTCTCACTTGCGAAAAAATCTAAATATTTTTTTCAATTTTATCAAATTTAAAAAAAAAATCGAATTTTGTGTACTAAAACTTATTGGTTCATGGCACAAGGGGCTAAAAATTATTTTGAATTACCGGGTTTTTCGAATTATCTGAGTTAATCTACTATGAAATTAACATTTTCAGTCTTGGGTTTTAAAAATTAAAATTTTGACGAATTTCAAATTATCGGGGCTTAAATTAACAGGGTTTTACTGTTTTTATTATGCTGATGCAAAGAGCACAACATTTCTATTACTAAGGCACCCTATATTGACATATCGGTATGTTCCCACTTGCAAAAAAAGTCCAATTTTATATTTTCCATTTTGTCAAATTCGTCTTTAGAATTAAGGGGGTTTTATTTTATTTTCTTAATACATACTTCTAAAGCTTAAGCAGTGCAGTAAAGTATACTATTATATTTATTTTTAACCCTTGATATTATAATATTGCAGGGAACTCCCAACCATGTGGAATGCTATATGAATCTCAGCTCATCTAGGGAGCAGATGACTGAACATTCAAAGATACAATTTGCATTTGCTCGACACAGGACATTTGACGGCTTCAAACTGCAGCACCATTTGAAGCTTAAGAAACCATATCTTGAGATATTCTTTATATATGAAGAGGTTTTGTAGTATTGTTAAATTTTTCTAATAAATGCTTTTGGGTGGTAGAAATGACATCTTTGGTAAATTAATATTTTGCTAATTGTCATATTACAAGCTGATCTCAATTTACTAATATCTATTAATGGCTGGATATTGCACTTTCTTCACTTAATTACATATTCGTCGCTAAAAGAGTTAGGTTTTGATAGAAAGAGATGGTCATAGAGCGCCAGCAGAATATCCAGGCATCGCCGCGGAACTGGTATTTGTGTCAAAATGTTAACTTTTGACAAATGCTCATATATTTTTTGAGTCGAATTATTATTTTCCGTGAAGAATTTAAGAAACATATTAATAATTCTGCACGCCTTTTTAAATCAATGCATATCGTAATATAACAATCACAAAATAATTACGCCCACGCGCATATCTTGATCATTTGTCTAAAATCCCGAATGGTGCCACGTGTGTTCGACACATTCTTGTATTTTATTTAAGTCGAATTAAAACGTTCTGTATAGAATAAAAACATATTAATAATTCTGCTATACTTTTCAAATCATAATGTTTACTGTAATATTAAACGAAAAATAATTACATGTTAGATGCTAACACGCATGCGCACGGCACGTACAGTATTTTTCTTAACTCATAGAATTATCGAGGCTGGTCTAAACAAACCAAAACGGAGTAAGTGACGCACGTTCAAAGCTTAAAAAGATGAAACCGTTTGACAAATTCATATAAAGAACCTTATTATATGAAATATCAATTGCTTTCCATAGTATTATATAATATTAGTTCAAATTAAAGCAAATTCATATGTCTTCTACTGATTTTCAATCAAAAATAATGAGCAGCCCTAAATTGACATGTGCCTCTACCGGCGGCATGCAGAAGCTGATTTGAAAAATATGCCATTTGTTGACATATATTTCATGCTTCGGAATTTTTATTTTTAAATAGTAATTAACATGTTTTTAATAAAAAAATAACTTTTAAATAGTGTTTGAAGATTCAAAATGCGTGTGTAAATACATACAATATATTGTTTAAAATCATCTCTTTGTATGAAAAAAAAGTGTTTAAGAACATTTCTTATTATTTTAGTATGGTGTATCTATCAAAATGCTAGCTTTAAACTCATAAGAAAACATATAAATATTCAGTAAAAATTAATCTCGCCTGAGACACTAAAAACAAATTTTTTGATTAATGCTTATATTTCCTTAATAAATTATTGTAAATTGTGTTCAGTTTATTACTTTTATATGAGAAAAAAGTTTCTATCTAAGTCTATAGTCCTAAAAAATGTACCTAGTCTAGCAACATAGATTCTGATATAAATGAATAATAAAAATCCTCATTTTCGTAAAAAAACCAAAATATGTACATATTTGCAGTGAATGTGCCACCTTTAATATTATTCATGGGAACATCTGAAATCACTTGGGATTTTTGTTTCCTTTTGATTGCTGTCTGAAGTTACCTGTTTGTTTCAGGACGGCTCTCTGTCTAATGTGAACACCACAGTCTTGTATGATAAGACTGCCAATGCAGGAGGGCATGTGAGTGTCTCGGGCCGCCTGTATACGCCACCGGGGCTGTTACTGTACTTGGAAGCTGGACTGAATGCTACCCTGCCCTCGCTGACACCTCTGGTTGTACAGTTAAAACTGCATGAGAAGAGGGCCAACCAGTTTGACGTAAGTGGTATATAAGACTAATGTGAAGACTGTCAGAATAATCAGTCTCCCCGATCTTTCTATATGGCTCTGACGTAACAGTGTAGGAAGATAGAGACACTATGTGTGGTGGTGCTCAGTGGTATACATGGTGTTTCATAGCTAGTAGCAAAAACTTCGGGGGAGTCTTCTTCATTCAATTTTGAATAGAAAATATTCTTAAAATTAAGAGTGAAATGTCGACAATTATGGAGATAAGTGAGATTAAAGTTTTTTTTTCAATATTTCTGGCTTATCTTCTGTAAAACGTTAAACTATCCTGAAAATAATTTATATTCAATATTATAAATTCATTCACTTTGATAGAAGTTAAGTACAATAAATAAACCCTTGAAGAAATTTAAAAAAATATATTTTTAAGGCTTTTGTTATTTTATTTCTATTAAAGCGAATGATTTTTTTAATATTTCATATAAGTTTCCATAGTGATAGTCCATCGTTTCATAGAAAATGAGTCAGAAATATTGAAAAAAATGCAAACTTTGTAGTTGCGTAACTGTTAACGTTTCACCCAAAGCGTAAAGAATATTTTCTATTTATGATTGAATGAAGAAGACGCCCCGAAGTTTTTGCCTCGAGACACCCTGTGTGGAAGGTTGATGTATATAAAGTGTATGTGGCTGTATTGAAAACCAATAAACCTTCCATTGTAATAATATGTGTGCAAAAAGTTAATAAATTGAAAAGGAGCACTCCCTCTAATATCCAGGCCCTTCGAATGTTCGATGAGTATCGCAATTTATGTAAATGTTGTCATCCAAAAAATGGCAAGCAAGCAAGGGGCACGCAGATAATACATAAATGAAAGATTATACATATTACTAGAAACAAATGTTGAGCATTGTCTATACATACACCGAAATACAAATGCCTTTATTCATTTATTAGATTGGTTTATTTGAAATTCAATGTCAATTATTTTCTTTTGATGTTTTTTAAGATATCGGCCCAGGGTGTATGGTTCACTGGTACCGATGCCAGCGTAATGGCTTTGTATCAAGAGTTGAGTAATCCGCACCTGGCCTCAAGAAGACTCAAGGCTGTGATCTCCGGGTCCACTTTCAAGGAAGTGGCTGTTGATGCCAAATACACTCAAGATAACAGGCAGCTCAACTTTAATCTTCGGGTAGGAAGTCTTATATGTACTTATTTATCTGATTCATCTCAATTATTATAAATCTCATTTAATACAATTAAACAAGGATCCTTAAATATTTCATGTTCATTTCAGTCATGTAAATAAAAATGTTCAGTTTTATTTAATCAAAAATGTAATCACACAGAAACACCTCCTTTCGTTACTATAATCATTTTCCATTACATAATCCATGCAATATTTATCATTAGCTTCTGTATTCAAGGGAGAGCAAGATACAGACAATTACAGCCTGATGGGTCGCTACATTCTTTACTCGGAGAAAAATTTCACATGTTTCGGGCAATTGGACATCATCTCCAAGTCTTACAGTGTCAGCCTGGCTGCCGATCTTTTCAATGATTCTAATATTCTAGCTGATATACATCTAGATCAGTAAGTTGGTCATCATTGTACTAATACTTTAGGAAATCTTGTGATACGTCCATAAGAATACGTACCCTATAATGAAGTATATTACTGATGAGTAATATTTATGATTTTGATGTACAAATGGAGAGGTAGTGAGTTTTTGAGTCCTCAAAACCGTTAAGTTTTATAAAATATTCCAAATATTTATAGATTACGCGACATTCACATTACGTATTCCAAAATCAACCGACCGCAAGTGAAAAAACTCAATGCAGATATCAATTGGGATGCCAACCGAGATCCCAACCAGAAGGTGAGCGTAGCCATGGAGTTAACAAATAAGGGACTATTCAACTTTGGAGGATCATTCCTGCTTTTCTACCCTGGACGACTGATCAATGGAGAGTTTGATTTCTTGTTTCAAGGTACTTTTTATTTCAGTGTTACTTTACTGATGATGACTTTATTGATTTCTTAACGGATCAAAGGAGAAATTTTATTTCATGTTTATTTAAAAATTAAATGATCTAATACTAAATTATTATTATTAAAATATTTTCTATCTCTCCTAGATTGGCTGGTCCAATGGCTAGTCAAGCTGGGCTGGTCTCCTGATGATAACATCCATTGGAGAGTGAAGATATTCTCGGAGATGGAGCATGAAACTGTCTACGCTCTGTTGTCTGACATGGATACCCCTTTCAATGGCTGGAGGGATACAAGCCTTAATCTTGTGTAAGTAAATTCATTTATTTTTGATTTTACAATATTTTACATGAGATTATCGCACATACTAACATTAAATTCAACTGACATATCCATTAGAAATTAGTTTTTTAAAACATTATGTAGGTAGCATTTGGTGCCTCTGATATTTCGTCATGCCTACAAGGCACTTCTGTCTGTTATTTTTTGTCTGTCTGTAGCCAGTTTTTTAAGCTGCGTAGTTATATCATTTTTTTAAACATGTATATAATCAATCAAATTCATCAAGAATTGTATATGTATTTGGAATACTTATAATAAAAACAAAATTTATAATGGTAAAATAAAAGAACAGCTTTTGTATCCTTAAACATTATTTATTTCAGCTGGCGTTATGTGGATAACCTGCAATCAATAGGTGGGAATATGACTTGGGAGAAAGAGCGACTTGTGTTTGGGCTTCAAGGAAATTATATGTTTAAAACTAATGAGGTAATTGTTTTAATTATGCATGTCATTGTCTTACCTATAATTGAATTTAATTGTGCTCGTACATTTATATTTTTTTTAAGAATTAGGGTAAAATGCTAGAATGTTTCAGTTTATATCTAAAACAAATTAATTTTTGAGTCTGAAATTTGTGATTGTATTTTTACATTTTTACCATATTATGGAAACAGACACAGTGCCACAAGAAACAGAATACAAATCTCAATTTAAGTATAATTAACTTTTTATCTTAATACATTTCGGTCGGGTAATTTCGCGAGCAAATCTAATGCACAACAGCTAAAAAACCAAGGTTTCGTAAAAAGAAATCGTAAATTTGCCATACTCAAAAACTGCTGAATATTTTTCAAAAAAAAATTATTAAATATTAAATTTATAAAAAAAAATATATTTTATAAATTATTAAATTTATAAAAAAATATATTTTTTGTAAATTTATCTTTTTTTTACTTTTCATGTTATTGTAAAAATACTAAAATGCATGTTTAAAGATAGATTGGCAGCAAAAATAAACTTTTAGTGCATGATGAGTGCCGCTAATGGGCCTACCACACGCACAAGTATCACTACACTTTTGCCTGGGCAGGCCGGTTTGTACACGGAACACCGTGCGTGTATTACTAACTGCACGCATGGTGTTTTATGTACTTTATGTAGGACACGTCGAAATGATCGAGTTTTATTACGTTTTTTGCAATTAAAAAAGTTTACATAAAAGGTATTAATATTAATACCCATCCTGCACAAAATGTTTTTACAGAAATTATATATTATTTCATATTTAGATTGCTGATTTTCATTTAACTCTCTAAATGCTGAGCTTATTTACGCGCCAAACCATGAGATTACACTCACTTTTCTTGCAGAGACAGGATTAAAAACGATTTTCAATGTTGTATATTTAAAGTCAATCTACTGTTTATGGACCATGATTCCCAGCATTTTCTAGACTATTAAACCTTATGGCATTGTACTGAAAATTGCCACTAACCTGTGGTAATAATTTTTTTTTAAACCTCTGACACTTGAAAGGTTTAATATGCTCTACTGTTTTGAACAATTTCAGGCATTTGGTGAAATTAACGCTCTTATGAATTCGACACTCTCGGCCTTGCCGAATGTAGCGGCTATCGCAAGACATCACCATGTGTGGAGAAAGAGTGCAGACACATTTCTTAGTTTTGAGGTTGGTCAAACATCATTAATCATAGTAAAATAAAAATGTAAGCTCAAAATGAGTACCGTGAGGAATTTATTGTACCTACATCTACATTTCTTTCAGTATAACGAGGATGGACTCATGATGCTGAATTCCTCGTGGAAACTTGACAAAAGTGCAACATCTCACAATATTTCTGGACGAGTCGGTATGAGGTCACCTTTTCAGGTTCGTGCTCATCTCATTTTTTTCTATATTTTATTTTAATCTGCTTAAATACTTTAATACCTTCATTTGTTTTCCAGGGTTACAGAACTGGTTTACTTGTGACTAAGTTCATGTTTAACCAGAAGAAAGATGTGCAGGGACTGACGCATCTGGATCTGGAAGAAAAAGTGTACACAATCACCGTTGACGGTAAAGCATGGATTTTTAATACTTCATAATTTTACTGTCCATCTTACTCTCAGTGAAAGATATCCATTTAAAGAATAAATAAGGGCAAGGCAAAATAAGCTACAAAATATTAAAATAGTCATGGATTGTTGAAAAATGCTTTTTCAATTTTGTTGTAAATTTTATACTGCTGCACATAAAAATCAATTTCTCAGTGTATACAGGGTGTCTCGTAGCTTTTAACAAAAATTTTGGGGGACTCTTCATCATTTAATTTTGAGTAGAAATTAAATGATTAGTATTCTTCACACTTTGGGGGAAATGTCAACAGCTACGGAAATAAACAACATCAATGTTGGAATTTTATTCCAATACTTACTTTCTGTAAAATATTGGCCCATCACCACAATTACTTAGATGGAAAATTTAAAATTCATTCACTTTGATACAAGTCAGATAAAATTACCTTATAAAAAATATTTTTTTCAAATTTCTGCAAGGCTTTAATCATTTTATTTAACTTGTATCAAAAGCAAATGAATTTTTAATATTCAATATTCAAATTACTTTCATGATTGTCTAACGTTTTACAAAAGATAATCAGAAGTATAAAGAAGAAAAATACAAACTTTGATGTCGCGTATTCGACATTTCATCCAAAGTGAGAAGAATATTTTCTATACAAAATTAAATGTAGAAGACTCCCCCATAATTTTTGCTATTCATTTTAAAACATACATAACATAGTTTATTTGTATATCTGTATTTAATATAATAATATCTTGGGTGTTTATTCTTTTTTGCTTTCACATTTTAGGCCATATACGTCGCATAACGAATAGCATGCTTGTCTTCAATGTTACTACTCCAACTCCGATTATGACGCTAATGTCAGGAAGGATCGGCTTTGTCGATACAGACCGCCATCTTGTCGCAATGTTGGAGACGCCGAATATGACTGCAGGTGCGGAACTTCTCTTGAGAGTGGACTCCATGAAAGACTTTCATGTGTTCGCTCACGTGGCTCTGCCGATTGAATTTTTGCAAGACACACTGGTTACAGCCAAGAGAAGTAATGAAGAGGTAAATAATCTGATTGAGGAGATTAATATACCAATTAATTTTTTGTCTGTACTATTAAATAAATGTCTGGGACAAATCTGTACTACTACTATATTTTTTAATACTGTTTATGCATAATTTTTAAGTAGGAGAGAATCCCAATTACAATAATTTTAATGTCTCTCTGTCCATCCGTCCGTCTGTCTGTCTGTCTGTCCGTTCTTCCGTCCGCGTAACTTCGTGTAATGTTTGTAACTTTTTTATAGTAAATTTTTTTTTCAAAAAAAAATTCTAATTATGAAAAAAAAATTCGAATATATTTTCGAAGTACCAAATTTTTTTTCAAAAATTTATTTTTCAAATGAGGTACTTACGAATTTTTTTTTCCAAATTTTTTTCTAAATTTTTGTTTTCGAAAATTTCTTTTTTAATAAAATTAATAAATAAATTCCTTAGAAACCGACATGTAAAAGGATCGTCATTTTTGAGGGGTTATAACTGGTAGTACGTAATTTATGAAAATAATTTTATTTTTCGATTTGCTTAGTCATCATTTCAAAATGCATAAATTATAAAAATTTACGGAGATGAAATTCTTTACGGAAGGGGATTGGGTCACAGTGGATGAATGCCCTCCTCGCGTATATAAGACACATTTATATTGCAGTTATAAGTATTTATTCTTGAATAATTAAATTCCCTAAGAAACAACCACTTTATACATTTATCACAGTATTTGTTACAATAGACATTGTTTTTTTTTTGTATTTTCGTTCCAAACTGAGTCTTAAGTAAATCGTCTTCTAATAATAAAATTAATAAAGCACGACTTATTTATTAAGATATTACGCTTTT
Organism: Agrypnia vestita; assembly: GCA_016648135.1. Lineage (NCBI taxonomy): Eukaryota > Metazoa > Arthropoda > Insecta > Trichoptera > Phryganeidae > Agrypnia > Agrypnia vestita. The sequence goes on along the minus strand of JADDOH010007864.1, from coordinate 49,156 downwards.
TAAGAGTATTTAGTTTGACTTTTTTATAATTGTTTTAAAATTTACAAGCCAGTAAGTAGTAAATTTTTTCAAAAAGTCAAACGTAATGAAACCAGCCGTGGCATCAGGTTTTATTAAGAAATTTACATTAGTTCATATCTATATGTTCTGGTGGTCTGTGGTCACATGCAAGAATTTAGTAGACAATTCTGAATTCTAAAGAATGATTCCCTTGGGGGATATTTTTGTCCTAGTCTTGGTCTTAGTTTTTTTTTTGCCTACATCTAAGCATAATCGAGGTTCTAAGAATTAGTAATGTTCTCTCCAATTTTTGAATCACTATAACCATGCAAATTCGATTTGTATAAATTTGGTTTAACCATGTAAATACTTTCATTCTTGCATTACCTAAGCCTTGTTTACATGACACCCTCTTCCACATATCAACCACTGAAATGCCTGGATGTAAGAGGCAGGACTTTTCCTACATTTGTACTCGCACATACCCAGCATATCAAATCCTCTATACATAAAAACGTTTTCCTGTTTTTTAGGTTGATTTTCGGGTTGGTTGGGATAAGCACGTACTCGGATTCACTGGAATATGGCACTACAATTCCGGTGCAGATTTCCAATACCTTTACAAACTGTTTACTCCATTACACGGATTTGAAGAAAATGGTCTGGTCCTTAAAAATATATACAAGGGAGGTCTGGACTCCGAGGTTTCCATAAGACTTTCAAAATTAAAGGTATATAAAGTGAACTGTTTTCTTATTTTCTGCTTGTTCATCTCTGTGTTATTTAAAAAATCTATTGATTCTTTCAACCAGAACATCACATTTAAATCTCCAAAAGAAAAGGTTGAGATGATTGTGGATAATTTGGCGAGGATTCTAATTATGTATGGGTAACCCCAGTTGATCGCAAGGGATTAATTTTGCACATGGTCGCGATAAGCAAAATTTCGCAATCAATGGGGGATTAGAAAAAACATTTTATCATTCGTACAAACACTATCTGAAATGTAAACATTATTAATAATGAAAAAAAATGTCATGCGTAAAAAAAATTCATAATTCATTCTTTTTGTTCCAAAAATGATAATGGATGCTTGTATGGCTCGCTCTTTGAATATTTTATTTCTCAACTAAACATATATTTTAATTCATTGTATTTTTCTTCAGTATTTCTTTAAAATAAAAAATTGTGTATTTTTGTTTTTTTTGAATAATTTAGTTGGGTGTTGCCATTTTAATACGGGACAATGGCGTAGGCCTGCTGAAAATCATAGAAGAAAAGTACTTGGGGACTGAGAAGAAAGCCAGAGACCAACTAGTAGAGGATTTTTCAACAGATGTCTACGCTGTAGTGGATACACTTTACTTTCCCACCATAACATTTGATACTCAACTGAGAAAGGTAAGTCTTTATAATTTATTAAATAGATGTAAGATCATTTTCTGATAATACATAGCATATTAGATATAAAAATAGTACGTTCTTATATAGCCTTTTGGAGATATGATTTGTACATTTGGTTTACGTACGTTATGCATTATGATTGAGTTCACCCGAATCCCTGCTCTACTAGCGCGCATCCCTCTAGTGGTACACCACCGTATTACTCTGGATGTGATTCGTTTGACCAAGACGTTTGACATAGCAAAAAAAAATAAAGACGGTTGTATGTAATCCGTGGTTACGTTCTGCCAGAAAGTATACAAAGAATTAGGTACCTAAAGTGATTGAGTGACACTATTATATATCACTCCAAAACATACTTAAATGAAAGTTATTAATTCTGATTCTAATATTCTGGCCCTTAAAACCACAAAATATTCATGTGTTTGATTTCATCTAGAGAAATTACCCAATATACATCATAACCACCAATTCTAGGATTAACGCGCGACAAACGTGAATCAAAGGGGTGCTGACCTCACAGATCACCCTTCTGGTCATACCTAAACATCCATTCAAAATTGAGCCCAATATACACCTGACCCTAATCACCACTAAACCAGCACCGACTGTATTTAAAAACAATTTATGTATTTTTGTTTCAGGTTGAAGGCCCAATGCAAGAAGAAATTTTCAAAATCTTAGCTACCCTCAATTTGCCAAATAATTCAGCCATCATTTTGAAAGACAAATTCATAATGGAAGTAAGTAATTCATTAGAATAATGTTATTTCTCATTTCCAAGGGTCCACGTGATGTACTCGTACATTGTTTCATATTGAATTTTAATGTAAATTTTGCTTATTTTTATAGGACTTCACGACTATGAGTCACGAATTAAATTTGCAGACACCTTTCAGTCAATTCAGAGAAGTGAACTTCTATCAAACTGTAGAAATTATACTTGGTGAGAAATACAATGTTACTCTCAAGATGCTGCATAGCAATGGGACAGATTGGACGGAGGTAAATATTTATTTATTTATGTGCTTCTTCCTTAGGATGGGAGTTGCATATTTGGTGTATAAATGCTAGTCAGCTCAAAATGGAATTCTTTAAGATTTTTTCTTAACAATTGAGATTCTGGATTCCTGCTTCATCCTTCGAATACTTAACCAACATACCATCACGTTGTTTCTCCACGGGGTTAGGCATAAAGGATAGACTCCACACTCTTCTACCCTGACAAACTCACTTTGTATACATTTGTGCATCTTATCATGCTTGCCCGTACATAGTTTCTAAAGCGTCGTTCTAAAACATCTCCATTACCCAATCGTCACAAGTCTTTCTCAATCCCGGCAGCCTCTATTTTTGTTGTCCTCAACAGTCGTGTCATATATCCATATATCCACATGTCATATATATATTTTTACCACTTTTCCTCATTCAGTCGTTCCACTTGACCAAACTACCAACGGGATTCAATGCCATAATCAGCTTTATATATATGAAGGATCCACGGAATAGAGGCTCTATGTCACATTTTGAACTTTTTGATTAAATTAAATTTTAATTTGACAGACTACGAAGTGTTGTCAGTTTTTGTTCTGTTAATCCTTTTCATTTAGGCTTAAAATATAGGAAAAAAAAATTGCTGCAAATTTCTGAAAGAAATAAATAAAGTGTTTTAGGAATAAGTTTACACCGATATGTTGCCAATAAATAACAAGTACCATTTATAGTCCTATTATAGTCAGTTTCACTACGTTATTTATTTCATTTCACTATGTTCAGTTTATTTTTGTTCTCTTTTCGCCAGCTTTGGGTCTTCCACATTAAATGTTGCTATGAGTCAGACCGTTAGGTAAACAAGTTCCCGTTGCCACTTTAAAATTTGAAAAAAAAATATTTTTCTTCGTAATAGTAATAGCGTGATGATACTTCAAATAAAACAAATATAATTTTTATTTTTATATTTTTTCTTACATTCCCTCATAACAAATCAAATATCATAATACTAACAATTCACTCTTTATTTATTTTTGCCTATACATATATGTTTACAGAATTCTGTCAGAGCTTTCTTCGAATACGAGATCGGAGAGGATGAAGAATTCTCCAGCAGAACGGCCAGCATAAGTGTCATCAGTCAACTGGAAGCTCTGAAGTTCCTTAACGCCAAACTGATCATCCACGTTGATGAGTCTCTCAGGAGGGTTGCAGCCAATATAGATTTACCCTCATGTCAGTTGGATACCAGAGGCCAAATTGAGGTCAGTGGATTAAATTAATTCTTCTGATGTTTCAAAATAATTTCAAAAATTCCAAGTCAATTTTTAAAAAAAATTTCACTGCTATTAGATATACTTGATGAACTATTTTATAAGTTCTCATTTCTTTCCTTGTTCATTTGAAGAGATATTCAATGGTGCATATTTTTGTAGATGGATGAAACTTTTTTGGCTGCGACTGGTTCGATGAACCTCACCTCGTCGTACATTCAACCGTTTGATATAAGACTGGAGTTCAAGAAGGACTTCTCCGATGTTGAAAACACTCTTGTGTGCGGATTACAAGTGAAACAAGGAAACCAGAATAATTTTGTAAGAATCTATTAGTTTTTTTTTGGTAAAAGTGTAAGAAAAACATCAATGTATTTAATTGGTAATGAAACCACACTTTATTTGAGAAGTTGTGATATTACAGATCGTAGTTCTTTAATGGTTAAAATATATTAGATAAATCTCTCACTCTATTGAAAAAATATGGTGACCACTGGAATGATAAATATGAAAATATATAAATCACTATAACATAATTTATTAAGCTGTCCACTGCCAATAAAATGCTCTAGTCGAGTTAGTGATTATATTTATTGATATGATTTTTCCCAGAAAATCCAAATTATTGTTAAACTGATATGGCAAATTAAATTATGTTAAAAAAAATTCATAGCCAAAAGAAGATTAAGGACTCAAAAATATTATTTTCCTCGTCACTAACAAATCGAAAAACTATTTCTCATTTTCTACCTAGCAATATTACCTCAACTTTAAATTTAAAATAAAATTTCAAAAAAGAAATGCCAATATTATCAGCACCCTGGCATTTCCATATTTGTTTCTCGGTGTGCAACCTGTTGATTGCCACCAAAATTCCAAATCAACATGTACAAAAGGCCCAAGATTTTCTGAATTTTTGTGATTTTTCTTTTTACGAAAAAACCATGAAACCATGCGTATATTAAAAAAAAACTCACACAATTCATATTATTTTATCATAAGTTTCGAAATGCAATGATTTTTTTCCGTTTAAGTAAAAAAATCTTTTTTTCAATTCTGTTAATGTTGCCAACACAACATTTTATGAAAAATAATTATTTATTTTTTAGAGATAACACTATTGTTATTATTTGATGCCTGCCTAATATTCTTCTTCTGTGTGATATATTTTGTTGCACAGCACGGCACACAACGGAACATCGCACTCATAACACAAATATGATACACTTTCACACATACACATGTTTCAAATAAACGCAACATAATTAATGTATTTTTGTTAATAAATCCCTGTTAGTATTCAATTGAATCATAAACCAACAAAAATGTCAAATATCGCAAAACGCATTGTATAAATTTGTGTATGCGTGTACAAATAAATCGAAAATCGAAAAAAATTAATCGTATTTGCTGCGCACTTTGCGCGTGACCTTGAAGATGGAATATTTAAATTCGATTCTACAACACACAGTTTGTGGCGCCATCTACAACTTTCCTACATGATTTTGATGGCAGAAAAACTTATATTTTGATTGTTGATTTTAAGCTGTAATCGGCGATGTTTTTGAGTTGAAAATAGATTGACAGGTCACCACGGGATTTCTCTGCTGGGAAAAATCACATTTTTTAAATTCGATACGCGGCTGTCAAGAAATCATTAATTACATTCCCGTCGGACATATCCGACGCGGCCTGAGGGGACAGTCGCGCTCCGCCGAATATATGAGACGTGGCCCCAGACTCATTAAAAAAAATCAGCCTATTAATATTCATAATCATCGTGAAAAATAATCATTTCTCTGGACAATGATACCTATTATACATCTTAATATATTATTTCAGCTTTTATCAGAATTGAGCTGGCGCACATCACTCGCAAAAAACCTCCGAGCCAAGATCCAAGTGTCTCTCATCCCAGTGATCCCACCGTCGGAGTTAACTCTGGCCATGATCAACGAGGAGGCCTATTCCATTCTCAAGACCGAGGTGAGGATCGGCTCTCGAGACACTCTGTATACCCTGGCGGTCGAGAGGAAGCGAGATCATACATTGGTGATTTTATCGAGTCCACACAGAGGTTTCAGGTAAATGTTTTAACTAGATATAGTATCCTAGCGGTCCAAACATAACATTACGTGGGATTGGGCGGGGGTGTGATTGTTTTGTACAGGCATTAAAGATTGACGAAGTACACAAAATGTGGTCCGGGCACGAGAAGAGTGAGCTGTTTGGTGACCAGGAGGAAGATGCCTCTATTTGGCACTGTATTCCAGAGAGTAATTTTAAAAAGTTTTTTAAAATGAATACCATTTTGTATATAATTCACATTTATATAGTGGCGATAGGAGGGAGGGTCCTAAGAAGCAACTGTACAAAATGTTGTACAGATGGCGTTCATTATAATACAGATTTATGTATTTATATTTGTAAAAAAGGGGTACGGTTGCCAGAGGTAGGATGCCAATGTTTTACATTGTGTTCTATAGAGTAACTATGCAAAATTTTGGTTTAGTTTGATCGAAGGATGCAGAATAATACAGAAAAATTCAATTTCATACATGTAGAAATGTGATAAAAAATATATAGATAAAATAAATAAAAAGTGGTATTAAAAAAGAAGGCTTATATTATATTATATCTTATATTTTCTTTATATATTATTATATCTTATATTTTCCACCTAGCATCTTACAGGTCATATCAACACATCTGGATATAAATTATCACCTACTGTTTCAATTTACTTTAAAAATGTGATATATAATTTATATCTAAGTGGAAGATACTTTATATCCTAGTGAAATGGAAATTAAAAGTAGATCATCTACCATGTTTAGTATTTTTCGTTTTTGAATTGTGCCCACAGACCACTAAAATGTATAGATTAACATAAATTTCTTGATAAATGATCTGGTTCCACGGCTGGTTCCAATATGTTTGAGTTATTTAAAAAAATTACTATGAGCTTGTAAATTTCAAAACAATTATGGATAGGTCAAAATAAGTACTCTTAAAAAGTGTAAGTAAGTCGCACTTTATTACCAAAAGACATTTTTACTTAAAGAGACTCGGTTTAGAAAGATATTTTATAAAATTTAAAATAACAATGTGTAACATAACTCAAGCCAAAACAAAAACAGGACAATCCCGACTAATTTGCAACGGACTTAAACTATACAATGACCTGCCACAACAGACCAAACAACTGACCACTGACAAATTCAAAACAGATGTGACAAAAATATTAAAACTCGGCCATCTATAAAAAAATGTCTTTGTATCTAAATTATATTACTATATTTTCTTATATTCAATCATCTAAAAATGTTACCCATAAACCTCTTAGGTTTCCATTACTTTTTAAATAAAAAAATAAAAATTGTATAAAATTCTTTTTGTTCACTACTACTACTTTAACTGCATTATAAATGTATCTTAAATATATACGAGGGGAACATATTTCCGCTGTAACCCAATCCCCTCACCTAAAGAAGGGGTTTATTTCATCTCTGTACAATTTTATATTCTGTGATTGTGCGTTAATTTTCTTCCTGGCAAGTAAATATATATTGAAGTCTTTCTTTCCAGGAATTTGAACTTGGCATTTGAAATAAAGAACAACGATGCACTTGTAGGCACACTGCTTACTGATTCCAACAAATACATTGTTACTGGAAAATTTTCTGGAAAAAACCCATTGGAGGTAAAGTAATCGAATACATATTTACAGATTATTATTTTTATGGGAAAAATTCTCATTGATTCATTAGGAAATGTGAAAAGTATTGCCCATTATACACTTGATTTAATGAAATATCTCATTTTGTTATATTGAGCATTATAAACCTGTTAATTTTTGCATGTTGGCTCCAAAGTATATACATATTTGAATGCAGGAAAATTGACAGGGAATGTTTCCATTCAATTTTGAGCAGAAAATGTTTCAGGATTTTAAGAAAAATATCCACAGTGAGCTGACTTTTTAAAACGTTGGAATAATTAAAATCCGATGGTAGAAATATCAACGGTCCCTACGTTAACTGCTGAATCTGCAAAAATTCGATTTTCGTTTTAGTATCTTTAAACCATCCGAGTTACTCTAAATTTTCGGATAATGTTTAAAAAAAAATTTCCTTCAATGTTTGAAATGAATATTCAATTTTTATTTTATTTTATTGAGTAAATTGAATGATTTAAGAAAGTGAAAAGAAAAAAGATTTTTTGCAGATACAACAGTTTACGTAGCGACTGTCAATATGTTTGAAATACATATCGTAAATGATAAGGCACGTAATGTATTGAATGTAAATTTTTGTAGAAAAGTTTTTTTCGATGATCCCTTTAATTGTTCATTTGAATCGTTTGCCATTGCTTGACAACTCAATATGAAAGACCTGCATAATTTCTAATACACAGATTTATTTGCATGAACTACAACAAAGAAATTAATAGTAAGATATTGCACTTTTTAATAGGGGATGTTCAAATAATAAAGTTCATAACTCAACAATCGAAGCAACAATCTAAAAAATGTGAAGGTCACCTTCCGTTCAAAATTAAAAGATTTATCTAACCCTGAAGAGGTAACAATGCTTTTCCGGAAATAATGCTTTTCATTTCTTTTCAGCTGGTTGCATCTCTGAAACCTGTGGGTGATGGTGAGACTTACACTTTCCGCATGAAAAGATCAGATAGCGCTAACAAGTACAGTCTTTCAGCATCTTTAATCGGGGCCCTTCAATTTACCCTGCATATCAGTATACAGGATGGCAAAACCTTCAGGGAATTCTCTGCTAAGGTTTGTTTTTATAGTTAAATATTAAAGAGTTGTTTTGTGTACTTGCAGCATTATACTGCATTATACATTATACATTATGTCCAGAGAGGATTGAATATAAGCTTTGCCTTACAATATTTAAGGCTATTCACAACATGGCCCCTCAATACATAACCGACTTCTGCATTCCATTCTCCGCAAATAATAGACAACTAACACTTCGCTCAGCATCAACATCTAATACAAATAGGTTAGCTGAAGTAAATCGCGTCCACAAAACTAATTTCGGTGATCGTGCTTTCGCGGTGGCTGGACCAAAGTTATGGAACAAACTACCTAACAAACTGAGACAAACTGACAGCTTACCACTGTTCAAAAAACAACTTAAGACGCATTTATTTAGACAATCCTATAAAAACCTATAAAATCTAACCACAACAACGCTAGCTAATGTTTTCCACTCATATTGTGCACTCCGCGAAAACACATAATTCTTTCAGGGACTCACAAACTACCTAACAAACTGAGACAAACTGACAGCTTACCACTGTTCAAAAAACAACTTAAGACGCATTTATTTAGACAATCCTATAAAAACCTATAAAATCTAACCACAACAACGCTAGCTAATGTTTTCCACTCATATTGTGCACTCCGCGAAAACACATAATTCTTTCAGGGACTCACAAACTATTATAGTACTCAATTTTAATTCCACTTCTTGTATGCCACCTAGTGAATAAGTAATAGTAAATAAGTTTTTTCTTTTCTAGCAGTAAGTTGTCTTGTAAGATAATAATTTCTCTGTGTAAAGCGCCCTTGAGGTGAGTATTTCGCGAAAACGGCGCTATACAAATTATCCAATTATTATTATTATTATTATACTAACATTCGCATAAACCATACTGATACGTAAAAAAGTGATCATCTAGATGATTTTAACCAGTCATATGCCGCCCGTACGTAACGCGGAATGTATGCTGTCTGCTGCCCAATTTCACACACGATTGCTGTTTTTAGACACTTTTTTATCAGAAGTGTACGCATATGTTTATCGAATAAAACCATGGAAGCAATAACACTAAAGATATCGTTTTTACTACCTTTCTTTTAACTCGTAGCGTCAGCTTGCTTGTCTGTCGAAAAAACTTTTGATCGATTTTTAACCCTTTTCGCGTGATTCAATCGAGCTGAAACTTTGCAGGCAGACTCTTGGCAACGATAAAAATGATTTAAAAAATTTTCATTTAAAAAAAAATTAATAACTATAGTATAATTTTGGATTTTCAAAATTTTTTATTAGTCCCTTTTGTACCGTCGCCCGACTCGAGCCCAACACGTGGGGTAAGCGCCAAACCTGTTTCAACTAGTAAATGAGAAAGGAAGTGTAATAAAAACTTGGTTTTTATGGATTAGTTTTTTTCATTCTAAATTTTTTTTTTTTTTTTTTCATTTATTGGTTTTCTTACAGCCATATAATTAATCAATCTTGAAAAAAAACAATAAATGATGTACAGAGTTTTGGGCCAATTACAAGAAAACACATATATACAATCGATAAAAAATAAGAAAAAACATGTCCAATAGTGAGTTTGTGTGAGTGTGTGTATTTGTGTGTTTATTTATTTATTTATTTTGTTTTGGGAAAAGTTAACAGCAAAACAATCTTAAAAATTTTCCACTGAATTTAAAAATTTACTTTAACATACATTAATAGCGAATGGAGAGGGTGGAATGGAATGTGGGACGAGAGTAGAAGGGAAGATATAATGTACGAATTAGTTTTAGTTTGGGTGCGGTAGTGTAGATATTGTTTGTTTTATGTTTCTTATTGTTGCGTTGAAAATGTCAATGTGGTGATAGTTTGTGTTAAATGAATTTGTGGATCTGTACATAAAGGAGTTTTGTTTTGAGTTGAGTTTTGAGTTCAAAGAATATAAAAATATTAAATTTTAACACTTCTTTTAACAGATAAATAACACAATTAATGCACAGTTTGAAAACGACATTTGGAATGATTTTTTGTCCGGTTTACGCGGCAAATGAGGTTACTTGATGAACTCTTTCCTTCATTCAAAAGCTTGAGATACAACCAATAATAAGATTTAAAAACGCAATAGACAGAGGTAAAATAGATAAAATTCGCATACATATCTAGAGAGTGCATATCTCAGCTCCGGCATACAGAGGGTATAAAAATAGTCACGTAGATCTACGCTCCGGCATAAGACCGGTTAATGATGCATCTATTTTGTTTATAAAAAATGCTGAATCTATAGTTAGCAGCTGATTCATTCTTTTAAATATGGTACATTTTTTTAACTTGATGAGGGCCGTAAATTTTCGGAATTTTTTGTGATTTTTCTTTTTACGAAAAAACCATGAAAACATGCGTATATTAAAAAAAAACACACACATTCATATTATTTTATCGTAAGTGTCGAAATGCAATGATTTTTTTTATCATTTAAGTAAAAAAAATAATCTTTTTTTGAATTTCCATAATGTTGCCAGCGCAACATTTTCTGAAAAATAATAATAATTTTTTATTTGTTTATTAGAGACAACACTACTATTAATAATAATAATCTTCTTCTGTGTGATATATTTTGTTGCACGGCACGGCACACGACGGGACATCGCACTCATAACACATAAATATGATACACTTTCACACACACACATATTTCAAATAAACGCAACAAAAATTTTTGTTAATAAATCACTATTAGTATTCAATTGAATCATAAACCAACAAAAACTGACAAATATCGCAAAACATATCGTATATATTTGTATATACGTGTACAAATAAATCGAAAATCGAAAAAAATAAATCGTATTTCCCGCGCACATTGCGCGTGACCTTGACGATGGAATATTTGAATTTCGATTGCACAACACGCGATCGGGGCGCCATCTATGACAATTCTATACGATTTTGACGGCAGAAAAACTTCTGTTTTGATTGTTGATTTAAAATATAATCCGTGAGGTTTTTGAGTTGAAAATGGAACGACAGGTCACAACAGGATTTCTCTATTGGGAAAAAATTACGTTTTTCAAATTCGATACGCGGCCGTCGATAAATAATTTATTTTGTGCCTGTCGCATATATGCGACGCGCCCCACAATTAATTTCAGCGATACGGATTTGATAAAATGGTGTGATCTAACCCCATTCTCGAATTCGAGCCCAGATAATTCGAATTTTTCATAATTTAAACATTTTAAAAAACGCAAGTCCCGAAATATTAATTTCATAGTTGATTAGCCCCAATAATTTGAAAATTCTGGTAATTCATAATTCGAAATTATAACAATACATTTAAGAGTTAAGGTTGTTATTACGTTCATTAGACATATTTAACCGTAAATGGTTACGAATATTTTATACAAACCATATGTTTTTCCGAGAAACAATTCTCCAAGAAACAAGTCCGTCCGCCCTATACCTCCGCGGGTATAGGTCGCTCTCCTGATGACGCTGAATATGACTTCAATGAAACATCGAGAATTGTTTCTCGGAAAAACATAAGGTTCGTATAAAATATCCGTAACCATTTATAGTTAAACAATACATTTCGTCACATAATTCAATTTTTTTTAACAAGTTATAGAAAGTTGCCCAGAATTTTGATCGCGCACACCCCCATCTTTTCACTCATTTCTCTTTATTTCGATTTTTTTTCTATTAACTGTGTTGTTGTTGTTGTGTTGTTAAAATGTTAAATTTTCTTTGAAAGGAAGTTATTTAGGACCTATCTTGTTATTAATTTCACATATTTGTGGGCGATTTTATTTCTAATAGCTATGTTCTGTGTTGCTCTATGGTCTGAGCCAGAAAAAATGCGGATCAAAAGTTTATATCAAGTAAAGATTGAAGAAACCTTCCATTAATTCAAAGACAACTCTAAAAATTTTCAATTACGGCCTTTATGATGAATTTGAAAAAATATTTTAACTTTTTTGCGAGTGAGAACTGCAAATATGTCAATGTCGGGTACATTTAATTAGTATTATAAATGTTGTGAACTTTGCTTTAGATTTCTTGAAATATGAAAAACACACAGTTCTTCACATAATTAAAACCTTTTTCACGAGTTTTATAGTTTTTGGACAACTTCGCATTGGGTTTTTTTTTGTGCCTTGAATTTTAAATTAGCGGGGTTTTATATAATTCGAAATGTTTTTTGGGTCTCTTGAATTTCGAATTAACAAGTTTTTTATCATAACTTTTTTAATATTATTTTTTTAGATTGACTCCTCAAATGAACATATCAAGGAAATGTTTATAAAGATCAGAACGGAAATAACGGAAGATAGAAGAGTAATACTAAGTGTTTCCTCCATCACCCCCTTCAAAAACCTAAAGACACTGAATGCCAATGCTGATATTACTGATATAGGGTAAGGTATACAAAAAATTTGCTTGTGATTGCCAAAATTTAATCAGTTTTCAGTTTCAGTGCCGATAATTTGGCGCTTATTGGTCACATGATTATTACATGCTTAATACATATGTATGAGCTACTAAATAAACACAAGCATACAACAGTATTTAAAAAGCCACTACCTATCTTGCTGGGTATACACCTCTTCTAAGGTAGAATATCTTGCTAGGTATACAGGGTTATTTGAAAAACATTAATATCCTCGCAGGACTATATTCCTGCCTTGATTATGAGTCGAAAATATTCAAGCTATCATGACCTAATATCTATAGTTGTGGAGATATGCGACATCAAAGCTTGCATTTTTTTTTCAACATTTCTGACTTATTTTTTTATAAAACGTTGGACTATCATTACATATCTTATATGAAAAATTCATTCCCTTTAATTCAAATAAAATAATAAAAACCTTCAAATTCCAATTGGAAAACATTCCAATTGGAATTTTTTCAGGGTTTTTTGTCATTTTATTTAACTTGTATCGAAACGTATGAATTTTTCGTAATCAATATAAGTTACTGTAATGATAGTCCAACATTTTATAAAAAATAAGTCAGAAATATTGAAAAAAAATGCAAACTTTGATGTGACATATCTCTATAACTATCAATATTAATTAAGTCATGATAGCTTGAACGTTTTCAACTCATAATCAAGGCAAGAATTTAGTCTTGCGAGGTTATAAATGTTTTCCAAATAACCCTGTATATAAACACCTAATCAATTGTTTTATACATATCTCTGCCAAATTCCTAATGATTTATCTGATCCACCATTAGCTTAATTCTCAAGAATAGAGATCAGGCAGTCCTATGTAGAAATAATTCAATTCAATTGTGAAAAATGAAGTATATAATTAAATTATACAAATGATTAAATATTACCTGTACGCAAAATTTTATTTATTTTCAGTTTGTTTTCCAAAAATGGTTCGTTGATTTGCAATTATAATTTAACTCAATTGGTTGGAGAAGGTAATGTTAAATGGAATTTTATTCCTGGAAACATATTCTTCAAGGTGAGTTGTCTTTATTTTTTATAAAAGTATTTGTTATGTTCTGACTATATATGTATATGCTTAACTAACACATACATACGGCGTGAGAAAACATTAAAAATATACAGGGTTTAACAAAGCTAGTCCAAAATACTTTACAGGTGGATTCCTGCTTGATTATGGGTCTAAAATGTTCAAGCATTCATGATCAGTAGTTATGAAGTTATGCAATATCAAAGTTTGCATTTTTTTCAATATTTCCGATTCATTTTTTACAAAATGTTGAACTATCATTACAGTTATTTATATTCATTACAAAAATTCTTCAATACAAGTTAAATAAAATGACAATAATCTTGCAGAAATTCCAATTGGAATTGGGAGGTTTTTATCATTTTATTTGACTTGTATTAAAGGGAATGAATTTTTTGTATTCAATATAAGTTACTGTAATGATATTCCGTTTTACAAAAAAACAAGTCAGAAATATTGAGAGAGAAAAATGAAAACATTGATGTTGCATATCTGCACAACTATTTATGTTAGGTCATAGTTGATTGAACATTTTCGACCCATAATCAATGCAGGAATCCGCCTGTAAAGTATTGTGGACTAGCTCTATTACATCCTGTATATCATAGAAATATAACATATCAGAATTACATATACAAATTAGAATTTTTTATGTCTTGTTGTGTACAAGTGTACACGAGCTTTCCGATGCCACTTATCATTTAATATTTAGAAAAAATATGTAATAAATATTTTTGGAAGAGACCGTTACACACATTAAGCTAATTGAATCGCTATTTGAAATCTTGTTTACTTGATTAATTGACTGTTTCATAAAAGTGTCCTAATTTATTTATTTATTTATTTTATTTCAGGTTATGAATTACCACACCATAAGTGGCGTGAAAAGAAGTTTAAATGTGGACACATATTATCTGTACAATGTCACAAGACTCAAACCAAAAATTTTATACAAATTTGGTGCTTTTGGATTCCACATCGATATTGACAACGCCTGGAGGTATATTTCAAAACTTATTGTTATTTTTCTTTGCAAAAACAATGAATCCCTACGTTAATAGATCTCCTTTGATCATTAATTTCCATTATGAGTGATCTGGAAGTATATTTCAAGTAGAGGTATATTTAAAGTGTAATTGATATTTTTCTTTACAAAAACAGTGAATCCCTAGAATTCTTTGATCATAAAATTTCATTATGAGTGATCTATGTTTGATCTATTGTTTCTCTCTTCTTATGAGTTCCATTCTCAAAAAAACATATATTTTCAATAACAAGTTATAGCATATACCTTAATAATAATAATACTTTGGAACAGCAAGGTATCATCTGATATGTTGGTCAAAATTTACTTTTTTTCTGCCAAAATTTTAACAATTTTTTTTGAACTGTTGCACGGTTATGACAAAATTCCTAGTAGTTAACCCTTTGAACCGATAGGCCGGTGAACCGGCCTAAACAATTGATTTAACAGCCTTTTTTTACGACAATATTTATGGTGATTTTGGGGGCCGGATTAACAGCCTCGACATCTACCATCATTACCCTATGTGGCCGGTATAGAAGCACACGGAAAAAATAGTTGGTCAATGATATGTCTCATGTTATGACTAGCGAAAGAGGGTGGTGGAGAAAGAGTGTGAATGAACTTGTTTGTGTCTGCGCGCAGTGTGATATAATTTGCTTGTATTTTCTTATCTCATCTACTAACTTCACATATTCAATTTTACATATACTCCAATAAGTTTGTGGATGCCTTTAGTTCGTCAGGTATTGTTTGCCCAACGTAAATTGGCGTGCGGCGAATTTTGAACTAAAGCCCGCCCCGCCCGCACTCGGCGGTAACCCCTCGCCCTGTCATTTAGTTCAATTTTGTATTTGGTCGGGAGCTGTGACATCTTGATTACCAATATACACTGAATTATTATGTCCAAAACATCCTAAACGGTTCGGGATGGTGCAAGAACAATTGCCAATGAAGTAATAAAGTTTTGCGAATCTGAAAAAGCGAATAATGGACCGATATTACCATCTGACAGTTTGACAGATAGAACGGCCGCCATTACTGCATGGTTTCATTAGTGCTGCCCGACCAAATTTCTGTATTAATACGACACCGGTCACCGGACATTCTGTACATTATGTATTGTGTAATAAATTTACACCCTGACAACTTCTGTTATGCGATAGGGACGCCCTCCCTCGTACGCCAAGTTATAGTGGTACGTCTATATGTATACTTATTCTTGAAATATTGTGCTTTACATTTTTTGTATAATATATTTTATTTATAATGTATAGTGTCCGACCGAACTTTCGATTTCGGCTTAGTTTCGGCAAAAAAAAACGGTTTCGGTTTAGTTTCAGTTTCGGCTGCCATCCATCCGAAACCAAAACTGAATTCGGGAGGTTTCGCACGGTTTCAAATGTTGATGTAGTCCATTAAACTTATTAATAATTGTAGCTCAATGAAGCTCTTCACAGTTTTTTTTTTTAGTTTGAGAGAAAACTCTTTTTATTTTCATACATTAAGTATTATTTATTAAAAATATTGAGTTGTTGTACTTAAAAGGTAGGTAGGTACTTTTTAATTTTATTGTAGTTAATTAAAAAGAGTGGCATACAAAATGACCAAAGTTTAGAAGAAATTATCAGAGTATTTTTTCTTTAGTATACCTAAACAAATAAGGTATAAAAAAGTAATTTTGTTTTGTATCTTTTATTTTATGTTATTCGTAAATAACATTAATGAGAAATAATAGGTAATATCTACCTATCTACTATTTATTTTTTTAATATTATTTACGAAGGAGTTGATTTAAAATAAATATATCTAGTATAACAGGTATATTTAATTCAAATCAACTCCTTATTTCAAAAAGCACAAATAATTAATTTGGTATAAGAAATGATAATTATGTTAAGTCTATTATTAGTTCAAATACTATTCAATGACTATTTTTTTTCCCATGAAAATATGACCTTATATGGAAGTTACGGTTTCCGCTGAATCTTAATAATAATTCGGTTTCGGCCTTAAAAACTAGTTTCGTTTATTATTTTAATAACATATTATTTTTTTATCATTCCGTCTTACGGAATCAATCTAATACAATGGAAGATAAAAGGTTAACAAAAAATAACATAATTAATAAAAAATCCTAATTTTATTGTCAAATATTCTTTTTTGTCGAAAATTGCTCAGGAGCTCAAAGTCAGAGTGCCGGTAAGATAGTTGTATCAGGGTTCAAAGGATTAAGGGGATGATTAATAAAAAATTATATTTTAGTAGCACTTGTAATATTTCATTGAAAGAAAATCATTTTCAATTGAAAAACAATCAAGACAGGAGATTTATCATATATGTATATGAAAGTATTATTTCACTTTATTTCATAAGTTTTTTGTGTCCACATGGAAAATACAAAATACACAAGGGATTTCATGATTCAGGATGTTAAAGTTTTTGCAATTCTGCATTTTCATAATTTCATGAGTTTTATTTACATGATATTATTTATTATTATTATTAATTAAAATAAATTATAGAAGTCTCAAAGTGACAAAGCTATTTATATGGAAACGTGTCTTATATGGATGTCCAGGCTTACGACCTGGCTTAAATGATCACTTTATACAATGTAATGTTCACCAATTCCACTGCAAGAACATCCACAAATAAAAATTTTGAAAGTTGTATATATGTCCTAAATCAGTTTCTTTCATATGTTCAAAGGGACTATACTAGAGACGTATATGGTCCTTTCCACGACATAGACGTTTTTAATATTATTTAGTTCAAAGAAAAAATATTTTTAAATTTCATAAAGAAATTTGAAATATTAAAAAAAAAACACTATCTTTTATTGCTTTGTTTAATCCGCAACCCAGTTAACACAACTCTGGATGGTCATAAATTTACTTGCATTGGGCATTTTGAGTTTAAAAATTGTGAAGCTAGCTTTACATCTGTATAAATCATTTTCAGTTGCGGTTCAAATACATCCTTACTGACTGTTGGGAAAGATAAAGTAAACTTTGGTTTGAATGTCCTTCTTCCAAAACCAAATGTGGATGTTCATTCTATGGATGTGAGCTACTCAAATGAGGAAGCTGGATTAAAAACAATTCTTGCTAAATACTACACTGATGTTAACCAATTTGCCGCTTCTGCTACAGGAAAGGTAATTTTTTTTCTTCTTAAGCGTCCCTCTTTGCTCTTCACAAATCTCGGTTCCAAGCGATCTCCTTCGACACAAGCTATATCAAGGCGACATCTAGTGAACTTTTTTTTTTATTAGTAGATAAATACGTATAATTTTTTTTTGCAACAATGATAACTAATAGATATTAATAATCAAATCACGATATATGTTATACCTCACCAAAAATAATCAAGATTATTGTGTGTGGTGAGGGATAATCACTAACAAAGGAAAAATTTATATCAATAAAACAAAAATTTTGAATTACAAAAGAATTCCTGTGCTATAATATAGGTATATAAAATATGAAAATAAATTATAGGTATGTAGGTTTATAAAAGATGTAGCAATATTTATTGAATATTCTTGAAGTTATATATCGCCTCGATAATTTGTGTAAAGTGAATACACTTGGCACCTTGTTGACTGTTTTTGTATTTAAGCAGAAGCAATAAATTTTTGAAAGTAGAAGTATCTCTATCTATTTTTAAGGAAATACTTCTCCTTTGATTACAATGATCCCTCGCCTGAATCTGAAGACAAATACTTTTCTTTTGTGACAATTATCCCAATGAGTCGCTAATTGATGGTTAAAAATTTCCTCAATTCTTTAATACAAAAACACTGGGGTCAACGAGGCACTAGGTGTCGATGGTCCTCAGCATTTTTGGTCATTACTTCAACTATATCAGCACATTTGTAGTCGGCCTCTACTTTTTCCTACTTCTACTTCTAACGTACATTGGTCAGTCACGCAATTGTCCGGGATGGTCCCACTTCAGTTTGTACAATGTCGATAGTCCAGGATTTTCTTTGTTGGTTCTAGGTTTATCCCAAAAATAGTATAAAGCTATTTACGTCCTTTTGTAATGTCCTTAAATTTTAAACATCTTAAACAATTTTTTTTTGATAACATTTTTAGTTTGAATGATTTTTTTGCAAACACATTTTTTACATTTTAGTTTTTGACGCCACCTAATAAATTACTGACCAATCTCACACTGGACTGGGGCACGGGCAAAATTCAGAACAAAATAGACAATGTTCTCCAGGTGGAGATGGTGAAGGAGACGGTAGGTATTGCTTACACACTGGTGACTCCCGCTCACAAAGACGAAGAGACTTTCAAATTGAAGGGTACTTACAACAAGCCGACGGAGGACCTTTTCTCTGTTATGTAAGTAGATTTATCTTATTTTCTTTTACCGTGTCATTGCACAATGCTCCTAATGTTTTAACATGAATGAAATAATAATCAATAAATTTTATTATTAACTTTGTTCATATAACCACTTGAGTTTATAAATTTATCCAACCGGTTTTAATAACTATCATTTTCAACGTCGGTGTGATAAAAAAATTATAAGAAAATTAAGGAAAGCATCACTTGTTTATACAGGTATTTAAGAAATATTTTTTTAGAGCTTTTTCCAGTATTTTTTTCTTTGTTACTGGAGACTAGTTCACTAGTAGACATGCAAGTTCACTAGCGTTGTATTGATATAGGCAATGTATTGTAGGAAGTTAATTCCAAATTTCGTTGTGTGAGTTGATGACGATAGGTGTATTTTATTTTGTGTTCTTGTTTTCTGCTGTAATTGTCATTATCAATCAAGTAAATTGGGTATTACATCGCCTCGCACATGTGTTAAACATGCGATATCCAAAGCTGTAACAAATAACTATTTTGTATTTGGTAATGTTCCTGGTCTTTATACAGTGCGTTGAAGCATTAAATTAATCGCACAATAGTGATAGTTTCTGTTTTCCGAGAACACACAGATGAAGTTAGAGAAGACATGTAAAACAAATAATCAAAAATTACCAGAATTGTTTTTGTTGATAGACAATGCTGAGGAGATTTTTATTTACCATTATAATTGTCGAATGTCGAAGCAGAATGTTGCTGTCATTAATAAAAATGTCCGCTGTTTTATAAATCTTAAATGCAATGTTTGAACTGAATTCATGATAAAAAACTTAGATAATTCTTAACCTAATTATTCTTTTTACTAAAATGTGTCTATTCTTTTTTTTTATAGTCTGATTTTATAATTTTTTTTAGTAGGTTTATATTTTGCTATTTGAAAGTTAATACTCTTTTATTGTAATACACATTTAATTTTTTCAAATATATGTAGGTACATCATTTTTGATTGAATATTTTATTAGAATATATTCTCTTTCTAACATTGATACCTAGAATGGTTTTGTCTTATTATGAAATTCTTTGCACATGTTTAAGATTTTATTAGTATCCATAATTTTGTAAATTTCTATGAGATCATATGAGAAAATGTGATTTGATCTGAATTGCATTTTAGTGGTACTGTTTGCTATCCTGCCTCCAAGCAAATATTAGACATGGATGTTACTTACGGAGGACTAAAACACACAGTCGGAACTGTCAACATGACCACGTGGTTTAAAAATATCCCGTGGATTGCCACAGATGCAAGGATCGCAAACGGCGACACCCTCTGTGAAAACATGATCCAACTATTTTGGTCGAATCAATCGGCCCTTCTGAACGCTACTCACAAAGTAGAGAAAGATTCTGGAAATTCCGTTGGTCAGTTTGGAGTAATTTCACTGGAACTCCCATTGAACACGAGACACATTTTGGTGACGGATTATTCATATGTCCAGGGGGACATGTGGAGTAATGGAAAAAATACATTGTTCTATAACGGAGACCAAATGGTGCAAGGATTATTTAAGAGCACTTCCGATGTAGGGGAAAGAGATCTGTTAAGAGATACAGTAGATATAAGTGTGGATGTTGATAAGTTCTCTCCATTTGGAATACACTACATTCATCAATATGACAACAAACATACGGTGAGTGAGTTGTTTTATCACAATGCTTTAATGTTCTTGGCAGTCATCTTTTGACAAAACTAAGTTGGTTTATATAGATCCACATGCTGTAAATAATAACTAAATTGTAATATTTTAGGGGTACATAAATCATAATTTATTTATAATTGTGTTAAATGTAAAATTATTCTGATTTACCAATGGGGGTGTTCCTAATATTTCACATTTTCCCATGCTAGCCTAGTAATCTACGGTCAATCACTTTAGGAAGTCTGTCGGATTTTGCTTTTGACAAACAATTTAAATTCCTTAAATTAAGTGTTGTTTGACTGTATAAAACAGATTTTTAATCTAAAATATTTTTATAATATTTATCTAAAATTTACCTGGATGCAAAATGTCTTTACTGAGCATGATCAAACAGTACCATTTTACAAGAAATAAATATGGGTCTAATAAAGTGTAGACCATCATCTCTGTTACCACTGGGTGTTTGTATATTTCAAGTGCCTCCCTGAAAAGACGTGCATGGCGACCCTCGAGCTTCACTAAGGTCCAGTTGCATCAACTTGTTTTATAGTAATCTTTCGTTTAAACCATTGATTTATGCGTTTTCCACAATCTGTTTTTGTAAAAATCTATGGTTTAACCTTGCCTTCCCGGAGGAGGGTATTCCCCAGAGATTGCTTTAAACTCAATAACTATGGAAAAGATTTTGTTCTATTTTTTGTAATCTTCACAGAAATAGTAATGAACATTTTGCCATTTTTTGTTTTTCAAATTTTTAAGCTTATAATATTTAAAAATATTGTTTTCAGTCAAGTAATCAAGTACATACACCTGAGCGTGTTCATACCATATCCCTGTGTCTTATCTTTTAGTTATTGTGCTTATTATTTATTTCACTCTAACTAATGCAGTGGGTAGCCTCATACCACACATGTAAACAAGGGAGACAACTGTGCTGCATTTGTTGCTTGCTTGGTAGAGCGAGCATTAATTCGGGCATTCGGACGAGAGACGTCCGATGAAGCGGTTGGGTTGTGTAGCCCGTCACATACTTTTTATTATAGTTTAAATGAATATGATCTGGGGTATTTCAATACTCCGCTTCGGACCACAAGGAAGTTTTGGACGCTTGGTGACGAAAAGGTTAAACGAAAGATAACTGTATTACTATTCAAATTTATACAACCGGTCCTAAAAGAATAAAACAAACTTTTAATTGGTTTACTGTTTTCCCTGAGAATGTCCATAAGGTAATAATTTTCCACAACTTGTTTATTATGTTGCAGGATATTAAACAGGCGTCACTGTACGAGTTGAACAACGCTACTAACTTCAACTTGACCGGTCGACTAGATATTGAGCCATGGAAATCAGGCAAGCAGGTTAAAGTGCTAGCTATTCAAGGAAATCGAACCATCCGGTATATTTGTTGTTTTATTTTAAAAATATTGATGTGCATTAGTACTCGAGTTTATTATTTTTCTATCTTGTTTTTATTTTAGGTTTGAAAACAATTACGAGTCAAAGGATAAACTACTTTTCCAAGGATCGAAGCTGCAGTGGGCCCCAGATGTGTGGTTGTATTACGACCTTAGTATTTTAAATAAAACTGAGGTTGGTCTATATATAATATTTTAGTAAAAAAGTCACGCTTTATTACAAGAATACGTTTTTACAATTAAATTAAATTTTTAATATATAAAAAAAACTTGTATTTGTGAGGATTTAATTCTACAAGAATAAATACTTTAACTGCAGTATAAATGTGTCTTAAATATATGCTAGAGGGGCATGCTTCCACTAAACCTAAAGAAGGGTTTAGTTCACAACAATTACAATTTTTTTATCTATGATGCAATCTTACGAATGAAGGCTATATTGTTATTAAAAGCATATAAACAAATGTCTCACGTGCGACGAGATGGAAAGGTTTAATAGTACACGAATTAAAAAAACGATTACTTTCGATGATACGTTTTGCAAATTCAGAAAAATCATTGCTTTTTAGAGAATGATGGTTTTCTTTTATTCTAATGTTGATATTTCTATAAGTTTGACCAATGTATTTACTATTGCAATCACCACATACAATTTTGTAAATTCCGCTTTTTTTCCAAATGATTTATTTTTGAGATAATAATAATAATGAGATAATAAGCTTGATACTTCACCTGTTAATGAGAGATTCTGATTGACGAAAAAATAAAATAATTTTAAAAACTCAAGTAGAGATAACGTAGTAAATATAATTAAATATTCTTAAAAATGTATCATTATGATTCTCTACAATCTTGACTCCAAATTCACCAATAATATTATCACATCTAGTTTTACATATTTTGCTGTGTTCCGAAATTTAAACACTGATACTACATATACTATATTTAAACACTAATGCTTCGCTACAATGAGATTTTCTTGTGTTTCTGTACATCTTGTTTCATGTATGGAGTGTGCAGGTATGTGATGTTCTTTACGTTTAGCCCTTTTTAAAATTATTGTTTTCAGACTGAAGACGAGAGCCAAGAACTGCAGGTGAATGTCAGATATCCCCGTCGAACTTTTACTCTCATATCTGACTACCATCTCAAGGAGACTCTGCTGGAGGGCTCGGCCGACCTGAATTGGTCTCTGTACGACGACAACAGGACAGTTCGGGTCGAGGGAAGATGGTTCAATCCAGATCTGAATGACAGCAGTCTGCACGATGTCAAACTATCACTGATGCATCCGTCATTCAGCAAGGTTAGAATATATTTTTGTTCCTTGTAGCATTAACTGTGTAGTTGGACAGTCTTTATATCAAATTAAATTAAATTAAAAAATCTGAACGCTCTGTATAAACCACATTTATTATTTTTAACATTAATCTGTTTTGATGCCATTGTATCTTCATCAGGATGGACTTACAATGACTGTTCCATAAATTTAATATTTTCACGAGACTGTAGAAATAGTAAGAACATAATCGAGAATTTCCCAATGCTCTAGACATTTTAGAAATCGATGGAACTTGCTCAAATGTACGGGAGGGTTCCAAAATAAAATATATTATATTTAAGCGGAGGAGCCGTCACTGCTCAGTTGGTCTGATTTTGACATCAGCGAAATAAATTAATAGCATA
Source organism: Agrypnia vestita (assembly GCA_016648135.1). Classification (NCBI taxonomy): domain Eukaryota; kingdom Metazoa; phylum Arthropoda; class Insecta; order Trichoptera; family Phryganeidae; genus Agrypnia; species Agrypnia vestita. The sequence goes on along the minus strand of JADDOH010007864.1, from coordinate 25,068 downwards.
CTCACTGGGCAATCAATAGTTTTAAATAGCGTTCACTGTTCACGATTAAATAGACAAAGTCACTCAACACAAATTAAACTTAACGCTATTCTTTAAATTACACTATTTCGCAACATATCACTTATATATGAACACTTTATTATCACTGAGAACATTTTATTTATCACTTGCTAGAATATTCCCTTTAAACCATCGCATATTATTTAAATCGCCACTTAAGTACTCTGCCCGATTATTTCGCTCAATATCTCTTGCTTTGTACGAATTACACGACTGCTTATTTCACTACTGGGCACACCTGGCCGTCGTCTAGCGACTTCATACTGAACAATCTGACAAAACAAATGTATATATACCGAAATGCTGGTTTTATCGAACTCTCGAGAATATTATTTTCCTTTCTAATGTTTTTGGAGAAGGTTCCCATCGCTTCTAGGTTGTTCCAGGCGTTTCCCGAATACTTTATATAACTCTAGATTGCTTTAGGCCATTCTAGATCCTTTGATAGTGTTGGGACATATTACAGGGGTTTCGGACAGTGCGCTATTCTATCTGCTTTCTATTTCGTTACGCTATTTTCAAACTAGGCTAAAAATTGAAAATTGAACCAGTTGTTCATCTCCTAGAATTAGACTCAAACTCCTAGGGAATTCCCTTCGCAAATTATTTTCATGTTCATATCCAAAAGACAATTAACCAAAATACTTTTCTTTGTAAAATACATAAAACAGCAAACTTTTTCTAGGATGTGACATTTTTGGGTAAATACACAAGCGACACAGCAATGACATCTAATGTGGCCTTCACATTGGACTATTCAGACTATGAGAATGACCAGTTGACGTTCAACTCTATGCTCAGGGACAATTCTAATGGACCAATCAGGGATTATAGGTTTGTTTTAATTCTGTTTTAATTCCTTCATTTAAAAGATTATCTGAAAGTATTTTCATGAATACATAATTTTTTACTCTTTTTGTTAATTTACATTACAATACATGTACAACAAATTAATTATTTTACGCATTACGTTTTTAAATAAGAAGAAACCTTAATTTCTTTTCATGTCTATTAGAAAAATATTCAGAAAAATGTTCTGGGGTCATATCCCGATCCCGGTTGGGAATTTAACCACAATATAAATAACAACATGCATATGAAAACTGAAAAACGTTTGTATTTTCTTCATTTATGAATACTTTTTGTTATTGTGCAGGTTTGAAATGGACTGCAAGCATCCGGCCACCAACTTGGATCTAGTTGTTAAAACAGACTTGAATATGAACTACAAGTTTTACCGTATTTCTAATTTCTACAGTTACCAAAAGTCATTGTTTTATCAAATAGTCAGACAAGGACTGGTGTTTATAGATCTGCAGAACCATTCTGTCAATTATGAGGTATGTCGACTATTGCCTTTTCCCCATTGTATCATTTCTAGAATTTTTATCTCGTCTCTGTTAGTACACGCATGCCGTAATTGCCATACAGAGGCATCAAGAATTTGTGTTTAATTCCAAGATTGTAATAAATTCAGGAACTCCCACAGAGTATAAAATTGTACAGAGATGAACTAAACCCTTTCTTTAGGTGAGGAGATTGGGTCACAGATGAAGTATGCCCATGAAAAATTTGTAATGATTTTAAGTATTTATTCTTGCGTACTTAAACAATTAAATTTTGTTCCAAACGGAGTCTCTTAAAATAAAAATGACTTCTTGTAATAAAGCGCGACTTATTCACGAAGAAGGTCAAACTAAATACTCCTTTTAAGAGTATTAAATCTGACCTTTTCATAATTGTTTAAAATTTTACAAACTCATAGTCATTTTTTAAACAAGTTTGAAACCAGACCGTGTGCTAATTTACATTAGTTAATATCTATATTCTTTGGATCTGTTGGAACTCCATACTAAAGAAAGGCTTTCCACCTAGAGACAACCTAGAGAAATTAGTGATTACTGGGAATGTTTAAGGACGGAAAGTGACAGGTCTATCCTCTAAAAGATCCTCTCTGTCCTCTCAGAAATGTCGCCTTTAAAAGGGATCTCCATGCTCAGTCATAATTATCGACTAAAAGAAAAGGATAGTAGACCCGATGATTAAAAAAAATATATGTTAATTTTTCAGCAAAATAACTTCATATTAATAAAATAAACTGCACATTTTTTCAGCGAATAAATGAAAAGGATTGGTATAAAATGAATACGTCATGGATTAATGCTTCCCCAGAGTACAAGATTTATGTGAAGGTTAACCGCACCACTGGGAAAGATGATGGCGTGTGGATTCTATCTACTAAAGATAAATCTGTATTGGCACATTTCAACAGAAGTGATGGTAAAAGTTTACACTGAAATTCATACACATATTTATTAAAATAGAGAAAAACAAGTCCTACCAACTTGTCACCTGACCTGACTGTTTCACTGTTTCCTCTGTCATCAAATTACTCTCCCACTTAGCCCCATAATTATTATCTCATGTGCCTCTGTGTCTTAAAATTATTGTCCTACTTACCCCCAAACCTTGAAATTATTATCAGAAGTATGCCTGTATCATAAAATTATTATTTCACACCCCCATCTATCTTGAAATTATATGTCCTCACCTCACGCTCACCTTTTAATTTTAAAATACAGAGGCAATCTTAAAATTATTTTTCCATGTCCCCCTGTGTCATAAAATTACTATCCCATGCTCTCCTGAATCTTAAAATTACACGTCCAGTTTACTTACTTACTCATTTTTTGTTTGCACATTTTATATCATAGAGTTTATTTATATCATACATTGAGTTATGTTTTTAAGAAGATCTATTACTATGAAAGTAAATATGTACACATGTACAAATATTTTTCCTTTTCAGACATTTCTTACCATATGATCGGTCAAGTGAATGATGCCCGGTCTGCCCAACTGGGTGCTTGGCGAGACTTCGACAATATCAAAACGGTCGACATCTCATCTTATATTCGCCTCAATCATTCCCGTCTTCTGACGAGCCAAATTTTATGGAGGCCAGAAATATATCAAGAAATCAAAACCTCCATGTCTTCTGCGCTCAAAAGCATCTACACACAAACAAACGAAGTTCTCCAAATTTGGAAAGGCGTTCCAATTGAAACGCTCGATGTCTTGAAAAATGTATGGAATGACGCTAAACCAAAGCTCCGGGATTTCTTGAATGATCTTAATGATCTGCATGTAATCAAAGATGATTTGGAAGAGTTTCAAAAATTCCTCGAGGAATCTTACGAATCGAATGAGTTTTACTCTAAGGATATTGCAGAATTCCTTTTGAATATCTTTGACCAACTATCATTGAAAAATCATATTGAAAGCTTGCCAAAGATAGTTAATGAGATGTGGCATGTCATGGGTGACACTGGGAAATCTTTGAGAGTCAGCATACAATGGATAATTGATACCGTTAAAAAATCATACGCCCAGTTATTGGAGAAAGTTAACAGTTTCCTCGAAACTGATATCATGGACCAGGTCTCCAATCTCATGGAAGCGGGAATATTGAAGTATGATTCGTTTGTGAAAAATTTACATTTAAAATTTGTTCACTACGTAGAGTCGGCCTGGGTGAAGACCATGAATCGATTGAACGTGTTTTGGAAAAACCTTTTGAAATCAATGGAGCCTACCTTTTTAAAGGTCATTCACTATGCAGAAAGCTTTGTTTGGAAATTTGGAAAAGAATTATTAGACTTCTTCTACGCAAGGACAAATGAACTGACAGAATCACCCTATTTCAGCATGTTATCAACTTTAACCCAAGACATGGATAAGTTTGTACCATTTTTTTTTGTTCATCGCTTGATTTAAATTGTTGATGATACTTACTATAGTAATTTTTTTATATGAGGTTTACCCAAAAAGCTTGTTTTTTTAACTGACCAACTTTATCGGTCATTTGTGCATTGCTTGCAGTCTTGGTAGCACCTCTTTTTGTCGGAAGTACATTTTTCGTTCTCTCCAAAATGTTTTTTTACACATTTATATACTGTGTGAGTCAGTAATCACAGCGACCAGAAATACTTGGGCAGTTTATGGTGACAAATTGAATGTTCGTCATCATGAAAAAAAGGTTTAAAAAATTTTAATTGAGAGATTTTTTCGAAGTGTACTAAAGAACACCTTAAATTGTTATTATAGATCGTATTTCTGCAGAAATTGAAGTCAATCTAGAGATATTAATTGAAAAATTAGCCTACGAGACTTGTTCTTGTAGCCCTGTGTTCAAAGATCCATTAAAAAAATAAAGAAGGTTTGGAAACACGGTAAATTCAGTTAAATTGTTAATTCGAAATTCAAGGAACCCAAAAAAAAACATTTTGAATTATGCGGAACCCCGTTAATTTGAAATTCAAGTTACAAACAAACATTACAATGTGACTTTGAAATTCACCAATTTTGTAAAAAACATTTGTATTTTGAATATTTCAAGAAATCATTTAGAAAACGCAATATTTATTATGCTAATAAATAAATCACTACATTTTTTTTACCAAAGCACTCGACACTGACATAATATTTGTTGTTCTCACTTGTGAAAAAAATTAAAACATTTTTTTTTCAATTTAAAAAAAATTTCGTATTATGTGAAATAAAATGTATGGATTTATGGTGCAAGGGGCTAAAAATTATTTCAAATTTTAAATTACCTGGGTTTTTGAATTATCGGTGTTAATCTGTTATAAAATTAACATTTTGGTACTTGCGGGTTTGAAAATTTTCAAATTACGGCGAATTTTGAATTACATATGGGTTTTATTGTATATGGCTACTACACAAATTAAATTAAGTTACAAAATGGTGCATGTACAACCAAAGATCACGCGAGATTAAATGAACACACTAGGATTAAAAATTGTGCATCACTCCATATAGCCCCAATCTAGCATCATCTGATTATCATTTGATTAGATCTAAGCAGCATTAATTAGATGGTAGAAAATTCAATGGCATTAGTGTAATAAAAATGACTCTACAGAGTATTTTGGGTCAATATATGAGTTTTCATTAGCAAGGAATCAAAAACTTGCTAGAATGGTGGAGGAAGGTCGCATTTATCGAAGAACAAGAAATTTTAATATAGAGTTCTTATATTTATTTATTATTAATTTAAAAAACATCATTTTTTAAGTACACCTATATAAATAACTACTGAAAATGATTATCTTTTTAGGTTTTGGAAGGATATGACAAACAATGATGCCATAACAAACATAAAAAAATACACCGCTGTTATTATCGCTTTTGTCAACGATAAAATCATGGTGCATATTCCGTTCCAGAAAGAACTGAAAGAAATAGCCTCGGAAATATTCAACGAACTCAACCGATTGCAAGAGTTGAAAATTGTACAGTTTTGTAAAGCTAAGGTTAGGATGAGAACCAGAAACTTATTTATTTAATGATAAAACACACACTTCCAAAGAAACGGTAAAAAGCTTCCTTCAGTCAACAATGCGATTTGTTAAATGATATTCAAAAGTTTATACCAATATTGAATTTTTGAGTAGATCAAACTTTCCTATTTAGAGGCTGGAATCCACTAGCGGCTATCCAAGTTAGCCTCATTTTCAAAAGAATGAGCGGGTACGAAGATAGAAGGAGTGAAAGGAGGGGAAAGCATCTCCACAAGATAAAGAATGGGAACGGAATGGGGAAGAAATGGGTTTGGAAGAGATAGAATAGTAGAAAAGGCTTAGTTATTTCTTAAATTTGATAATCCAAGAGGGGTTCAAACTTAGTATTCTAAATATCGTTGTATTTTTTATCTTTCAAGGTTAGGTTAGGTTAAAAAAATATGACATTGTACAATTCGAAACTATATCTATGTCCAAAGGTTAGCTGTTAGAGATTCTGTTGCGACCGTTTGACAGATATTGTTTTCCATATTTCATTTTTAAAAAAATTGAAATAAAATAAAAATTTAATAGTTCAAAGTAACATTATATTTGGTTATTTGAGTTTGGATTTTTTGCGCATTTGGGTTTGGATATGCACACACACCTATGCAATTTCTGTTTTCAGAATTTGCGTGGTTTTATATTTTATCTTTCATAAATCAATTTTGAATGTTTCAGTTTTGGGAAATTAAGAACCGACTCGAGTGGTGGTATAACTATTTCAAGATAGGTGAAGCCATGGATACCATCGCGCTCACACTGTACGAGAAAATAACCGAAATGCCCAAAACCGCCCTCCAGAATGAAGAAGCGTTAGTCATTTTTTAATTTACCACTTTCTCTCGTTAAATAAAATAAACTTCCAAAATTTATTTCTCCATGTTACTTGCATGTCATTGTTATGACCATTTTATCATTTCCAATAACAAGCATTTTCGTTCAAAGTGGTTTAAAAAAATAATTTAATTTCTTCAGTATAGAGATTGTATAGAGAACACAACAATTCTAATTCGAGATTTGCAGAACATAGCAGAATGTTGTCACTATTATTATAATAAAGCCTCAATTGTTTAATGTATGAATTTAGCTCAATCGTTTCAAAAAAGCATGAGAAATTACTAAAAACTTATTAAATACAAAATATGCACAAGTTTCGTAAATTCACAAAATATCTTAACCAGACATCTACCATCTAAATTTTTTTTTAAAATAGTATTGCTTACACGGAATACACTGCATAAATATTCTTACTTCTACTTATTGTCTTTGTGATTAAGTGTGGTGTTCACTATTGGCGCACGCTGTAAACGAAAGATGTACTTTATTTTTATTTAGATTTTAAATTTGAATTATTTAACGTATATTAAAATATATTGTTTTGTGATGTAATAAGTTTAGAATTATTTTGAATAACGAATTACTGAGGTTTTTGCTAACAGCAAAGCTATTTTAGTGGCTAGATCTGATCTAATCTGGCTAGACTGCTGCATTTTAATGTTAAAAAAATAAACATGTATTATATCATGTTTGAATTGGGTCTAATTCATATCCATTATATCATTTAGTAATTAAATAAATATTTTTTCAGACACCGCACTGCCAAAACAAACTTCATATTTGACCCCCGCAGGGGTCAGATGTTGTTGGAACAAAAGCTTCCTGTGCCCTGGCACGCATTCAATAGAACTCCAGACTTCAGCGAACTCGCAGAATATAAACTCGTTCACGATCTTCTGGACACGTGGTTCCTCTCTAACATAACACTCATGTCTTATTATTATGAGATTAAACCGTACACTGATATTTATAATCTGCTGCCTCCGTTTACTGGTGAGTACCATCAAAAACTTATATTTCAGAAAAAACTCCGGTTGGCAATGACTAGTTTGCGCGATATAGAATTATGACGTTACATTAAATAAACGGGTATTTTTTAAGAACACTCAGAAATTGGGGAGGTCTGACATTACAATTCATGTGTGTAACAAAATGTTGATGTAGCTATTTGAATTTAAAGTGATTTGTATGCTATTATTGCACAACTGTTGAGTGTAAAAAATGATATTGCACCATTGTATATGTAGACATAAAAACACATGGTGCAGTTTCTGCTTCTTGTCTTGGGTTTTTAATAACAATTATTTATGAACCCCTTATATTCCACATTCGCGTCAATCAACATATCTCACTAATCAGACCATGTAGATTGACGACTACTTTCCTAAGGTCTCATCTTAAATTGCAAAAGTCGTAAATGTTAATCAATTAAGTAATTACACGGACATAAATAAATATACTCCGTCTATTTTTGAGTTTTGGGGTAATAATCACGAAAATTTTCAAAATTCAAAAATTACTGTAATCCAAGTTGACACAACCGGCCCTAAGTGCCAATAAACTAATTAATCACCTCCTTATCAAAAATCACCTATTTTCTACATAAACTTTATTTTTCCAGGGTAATCTAACCACTTAAATAGTGGAATTTAGTCAATAAATTTAATAAATGCATTATTTCTATTTGCTTTTCATACATTACTTTGAATTGTGTCTGATTTCAGGTACCGCAGTTGTAACCGGCTACGGCACGATTGTCACCATGGACCGACAAGTTTTTACTATGACTGAGCCGGGAACCTTCTTGCTCACAACAGACTTCCTTTACAGAAACATCACCATTCTTCTTCAGTCCGACACACCCAACAAATATAATATTTTACTGCTCGGCAGGAAGGATATAATCAAAATAGATCTCTTCAATGAGGTGGGTTATTTTCTGTCAATAAAAGCATTATCTCTATACTTTAAAAAAAACTTTTACCAATCACTTTCGCTAGTAAGCTCGACATCATCTGGTGTCAGATAATGACATCTGTCAGATTATATTTCGGGGTCGAATGATTTTTTTTCTGATAGATTCTTGCCAGTACGAAGACACATATAATTTATAGAGCTTGAGATGTTGAAATTTTTTTCTCATTAAATGTCAATTCTTGATATCTCTATTGGATTATCATCAAGAAACAAATATATATATTTTTTAAATTTGCTAGAATAATCTACATATAATTACAATGTTTATTCCAGCGTGACCAGGTTGTTAATGCAAGACCTGGTCCACCATATAAATTACAAGTTACATATAAGTTATAGTGAAGAATAATATACATACAAGCTACTTAGAATTCCATCAGAAATGGTGGGAATACTACTTTGTTGTTTTTTCTAACCAGGAAAAGAGATTGTACAGCATCATTGTGTAGCGTATTCAAGAACATACAAAAAAATATTGAAAAAATGCTAACTCTGATATTGTATATCTCCATAACTATTAGTATTAAGGTCATGGTTGCTTGAACATTTTCGACTCATAATCAATGCTGAAATCCACCTGTAAAGTATTGTGGACTAACTCTGTTACACATTGCTTGTAGATTTTATCCTCTGCGGGCCCAAGATGTCACAAGTGATTTTCGTATCCGTTCACCCGTCAGTAGTTCAGTTAAAATTTGTTTGTCAAGATCAAAATGTGCGCCATCAGTTAAACTATTTCTTATTTAACCAGATACCCTGGGCTTGTGTTAGACAGCATAACCATTAAGTACATTTTCGACATAAACTCTTGAGTATCATATATGATACCGTGGGCCTGAAGAGGATATATGAAGATCCCATGGAAAGAAGTTGTTAACTAACATACAAGTCATTTTGAGATAATTAGACTGCTAATTCAAGATTAATTTTTATTGATTCATGTCACTAAAATATCTAATAAGTATTTACAAATTAAAAAAACGCATTTATGCACAAAAAAATAAATATATATTAATTTTCCGTAAAAAAATGTAGTAAATACCATTTTTCACCTCTGGAACTCATTTTTAATAAAATAACACCTTTTTAAAATTGGTAAAATACGAACTCAAACAACCCTTCAAATGCTATCCATTTTTACCATCCATTTTCCAAAATTACAAAATACCTGGCATGTTAATTAATAATACAAAATACGGTATGTACCATTTAAAATTATTGAAAAATAATATATAAGTACATATTATAATAGTCTTCAAATAAAAACAAATATATGACAGTACTGCCAGAGTAAAATTTATATTAACCATAAATATTCCAATCAAATTAAAAGGTGTGTTAATTTCAATATAATGGCATGAACATGTTATTATTGAAGATAACATGTTCTTCCCATTAGTAACTGATTTAATTTTCATGAAAAAGTGTAGTTAACATGTTCATCCCTATGATTTGAACATGTTCTAATTATTTTTAAGTCTTGAACTTATTTCCAATGGAAAGAGCGTACAATATTTAGTTTAGACAGCTTATTATTCATTTTTGATAAAATGTTAGTTAACAACTTCTTGCCATGGGGTCTTCATATATTATTAGCAAATGCATTTCATATTTGACTGTAAATGGTTACGGATATTTTATACGAACCGTATGTTTTTGAGAAACGATTCTCGACGTTTCATTGAAGTAGTATTCAACGTCATCAGGAGTCCGCCCTATACCTCCGCGGGTACAGGTCGTTCTCCTGATGACGTTGCATACGACTTCAACAAAACATCGAGAATCGTTTCTCAAAAACATACGGTTCGTATAAAATATCCGTAACCATTTACAGTTAGATATGTCTAACGACCGTAACAATAACCTTAACTCTTTAAAAAATTCATTCAATTTTTAAATCATTTTAAAGTAAGGCTTAAAAATTAAATAATTTGTTTATGAAACCAGCAAGTGGCGTATATACATTGAAGTAGGTATCAGTTAATAAAAAATCCATTTGTTTATATCCACTCAATATTGTACAATACATACAATAGCCACAGTACACAACAATATTAGAGGTTTGTCTTTTATCAATTATTAATTAATTTTTTGTTATTTTAGTCGGTAACTGTGGGCGGCCGGGGCATTCTCACCCTACCAGACAAAGTGGATAACTGGATTTTCGAAAGGGATGAAGAACAAATCACCATTGAAAATGTTCAGGGTGTTACGATTACCTGCAGTTTCCATTTTAAGACGTGTGTTGTTAAAGTGCAAGGTGAGTCAAGAACACAGAGTATGAAAATGTACAGAGATGGACTAAACCCATTCTTAAGGAGAGAGGAATGGGTCACAGTGGAAGAATGTCCCCCTTTGCATTTATTTGAGACACATTTATACGATTACCTGCAGTTAAAATATTTATTCTTGCACAATTAAATCCTCTAGTAAGCAAGACACGTTTTTACAATAGACATATTTTTTTAAGTTTGCTCCAAACTGAATTTTTTGATATAAAACCTTCTTGTAATAAAGCGCAACATTTTTACTCGGGTATTATACATTTTATGTATTTTAGTAGAAAGTATAATTTTTTTTTTCAATAATTCATTCATTTAACAGCCTTCAGGGATTTTTATATACAATACTGGTAAGGTAATACAAAATAAACAATAACACAAGCCATAGCAGGTGTTAGCGGCACTATGTACATATACAACTACCACGTATTACACAAAACATCTCCCTAACCCCAACAACAACTGACACCTAGACCGTGAAAACCAGCGCACAAAAACAACAAAGGTGTTGTCAACTACTGAAATGATAATTAGAAGAGCTTTCCACAAACGACAAACGACAAAATTCTTTTCATAATTGTTTCAAAATTAATAAGCTCTTTTAATTTTTTTAAATAAGTCAAACATATTAGAACCAGTAGTGAAACCAGACCGTGTACAAAAAAGTTTAGGTTGGTTTATATCTATTTATTTTGGTGGCCTGCGCTTGTAACTAACAAATGTATGTTTTCAGCATATTTGTTATTAAGATCGTAGTAATTTTTTATATATAACATGGTGCCAGATTGTGGACTAGAAATTTTTGTTAGATTATGTCTATATATTTTGGTTGTCAGTGGTCAAGAAAAAATTTTCTCGTTCATTTAAAAATAATTGATCGAATATTATTGATGCAAATTCTCTTTAAAATTTAAATTCTGTTAGTTTCGGTTGCCTCAACTTATTTTATAATCTTTCATATAAACCATAGATTTTTACAAAAACGGGTTGTCTAATGTGTTGGGCCAACTGGCCTTTACTATTATGGGATGTTTTATGAAAGCTGGTGTTTTCCCTGTAATTATGAATATAAAATTGTTTATTTACAGTAAATATTTTTCAACATGTAATAATAATATATCTTTTTGCAATACGTATCATTGTGGCTTTCACCCTTTCAAAATCTTTTTTTATAAAGTACGTTTTTCTCTTGCTTTTAATTTAATGTAACATTCTACGTGTTTGTTATTTTAGATTTTTTTTTAAATTGTCGTTGTTTTCAATTTAATTTCTTTGGTCCAGTGGTGGGGTTTCGTGGTCATTCCAGGAAACTGGCGAATTAGTCTTATTTTCTTGGCACAAGCGTTTTGCTTCATTTGAAAATTATATGAACATTTATGTAATGTTTTCTTGTATTCCTTGTACGCATCTCGTTACATTTTTAATATATATTTATTGACATATGTTTATCAATGAAATTTTTGGCACATTTCTATTTTTTTAAGCAGTTGCAATTTGCGATTTCTATTCCATTTTATTTTTAGGTTGGTATTTCGCTCGCCTCGGTGGCCTATTTGGAACGATGAACAACGAACCGTCTGATGATATTTTGACTCCCAAGGGTGAAGTCCCTTCTTCCTCTGCCGAGTTCGCCAATAGCTGGAAGCTGATTGATGGAGAGTTCACCAATCCTGGCGTAGAAACTCTGGCTGCCAACGAGACGATCTGCGAGCCATACTTCAAAAGCAAAGTTTCCCCGCTAAAGGCCTGCTTCCCCATGGTATGTTTTTTTTCTCACAAAATAACACTTATATTTGGCCGTATTCCGAAATAAGCAATATTGCTATGTGGAGCACATATTTTACACTTCTGGTGAGTAAAAGGTGTAAAATTATTAATATTTTGCAATTCTAAATTATTAGGAGCCATTGTCATAAAAACAATAGTAGTTTAAAATTTCGGAGAAGCGATTGAATCCAACTTTTCTGGGGAGTGAAAAATCTTAATTCAGGTTTGGGAAAATTTGTAAATTAAGGGTAATTGTAATGGTAATGGTAATTTTCGGTGTAATATGATCACAAGTAGGTTTAATATTCCAAATACTAGAATTGGTGTGGTAAAAACTGGCGTGATAAAGCACAGCATTCACATATACGTATTTCTTATAGATAACATGATTAAATTTGTGTTGATTAATTTAAAAAAAGTAAAGTTTACAAATTTCTTATTACAAGAAAGTATTTAGGAGTGGTGAATTTTTGAAGGGAAATGGTGTTATAACAATGCGCGCATATGTAATAAATGTGCCAACCATGTAAAAAAATCATGGTGTCTGGCACCAATCTCCAAAACCAATCTCGTTGCAGATTCTGCAAAAATAGTTATCTGACAATAGATAAAACATACACATAATACAGGACAACCCATGGCAATACATACATGTCTCTGACTCGATATTGCCATGTAACACAGAGACACCCTAGTTTTGACAGTGCATTGCAAGCCACAACATTAAAGGTGGATACATCCTACTAAAACGCAACGCCACAGCACGCAATCTGACGCATGTCAGTACTACAGAGAGGGGGCACACACGCCACCTGACGCATCGCACGCAGTGTGTTTCCTGTTAACACCTGACGCACGTCAAAATTTGCGTTTCATTTAGCCGAAAATATAAATGATATCTCTCACTATCTTGAAGCAATTTTCTATCAATTATATTTACCGCACATAAATATAATTTGATTTATTTCATGAATCCAGTATCGTCTATGTCTAATATATATTTTTATTCAACTGTTTCTGTATAAATTATATCCCTAAAATCTGCAATAAATCTTCTTCCAAATCTTCATTCAGCTAGTCTTTAAATAGTAAATCTATGGCCACATCAATACAATTCTGTCTTTCGCAAAGCTATGATAACAGCAAAGCGTGTTGTATGCGATACCTCACGCTGCGTTGTGTTTTAGTAATATGTTTCCACCTTGGCACTCATAACAATACATCAGCCCTGATGATGTACCCTGCATTGAGGTCTGAAACGTCGGCCAGAAAGGTCGTAGAAACATGGCGAAATACCCCAGAAAACTCAAACCAGAGTATATATGTATAAATAACAACAAAAATATTTGAGTGGTAGCTGGTATTTAATTCAAAATTTCAATTATAGACAGAAAACAATATATTCACTATTTATTTTGTTTGAAAATCATATTAACAAGATCCTGACATTCATTCAATTATTGTATTTTAAAAACTTTTGTTTCAAAACCGAGCCTCGATGTATCCATTATTATTTCAGATTAATGTTTCTCCCTTCTATGCTGAGTGCATGGCGGGCCTGGACCCATGCGTACTGTCCAATATTTACAAGGAAATATGTTTGGCTGAAAATATTCCAATCAGAACTCCTGAAAAATGTATGGAGTAAGTAATTCTCTATAATTATTTTGAAAAGTCCAATTGAAAAATTAAACATGATCATTGCATGTTTCTTATAATGGTGTTCCGATAACTTGTATGTTGTAGATATATTTTTAGGTTTAGTGAAATACTAAGGGCCGATTGCATTAACTTGGCTTTTAGTAATCTTTCGACTTAAACCTTTGATTTTTGCATTTTCTACCATTCAGACAACCCGCATTAGTTTAGGTGCAGATATGTTATCTTGCATCTAGATAATGAAGCATTTTAGACGAAGTTTTCATGTAGTATTTCTTCAAATTTTATATTGTATCTATATTGAAACTTATGCATGTTTAATTTAGTATAATAATGAAAAATGAAGAAAACTTTTACTAGTTTTATTTATTAGTAACTTCATAACAATTTTGGTAATAATCACTTAAGGCATTACAGCACCCTGGAAGCCTGAAATTTACGTATATATTGGGTGATTTTTTGCGAGGGGATTATTATTATTTTTTTTTAATAAGACAGTACAGTTGCCAGCAAACTTCTTGAAATTCTTTGGCGTAGTGGGGGAATGCGCAGAAGACAATATTTGGGTCTCGTTGGTGGAATAGTACATGCGCAAACATCCCCCCACTACGCCGTAAAATTTCAAGATGTTTGTCGGATATTGTACCTACCTATTATATTATTGGAAAATTTAAAAAAAAAAAAAAATGGTCCATTCTTGTGGAGCTTTTCCACTGTGAGTAAGATGCAATATTCCCCAGTGCCTATTTATCCGGGACAACAAAGGTCATGTACTTATTTAGAAATTAAATATCTGTGATGTAGCTAGCATACAGATTTTTTAATCCGATAATTCATTTGTTGATAACACAAATTCCAATAGGAATTGGAAGGTTTTTATTATTTTATTTGACTTGTATTAAAGGGAATGAATTTTTCATATTCCATATAAGGTACTGTAATGGTTGTCCAACGTTTTACAAAAGATAAGTCAGAAATATTGAAAAAAAAATGAAAACTTGGATGTCGAATAAGTTATGGAGATATCTCCATAATTATAGTTGCTTGAACATTTTCGACTCATAATTAAAGCAGGAATATAGTCCTGCAAGGTTATTAATGTTTTCCAAATAATCCTGTAAACTCTATAAAGTGCCAATAATTTTTTTAAATAATTATTCACCTCGTAAAAAAATCACCCAATTTTTACGTAAATTTCAAGCTCCCGAGGTGGTGAAAGATACATAATATGCAGAATATCTGCAATTTTCCTCTTACAAAATTATACCTAATGTCTTGTGGATTAATAAAAGTTTACTTTAAATTATTATGAAACAACCTCCGATAGGTATTGTTTTTAACAATTATGTATTTTCAAATGCCAATTTCAGATGCCTCTCCCCGACTGGGGAACCTATCGACGAAGGGACGTTCAACTTCGTGGTGGACGTTCCCAACTCAACTGACGTAGTTTTCATAGTGGAGACTCATCCTTGCAATAATAATATCAGAAAGTCCAAGAACCTGGATGTATTTTTAAGCATATTAAACGAGAAACTGGAAGAGAGTGGTCTCACTAATAACAGGTCAGTGAATAGTTTTTCTCTTTGCTTTTATACATATTTTTATGATGATGATTGCGAAATTTTATATTGCCTTCTGTTTGACTTTTAGGTACACCGTGGTCGGGTATGGAGGGGGTGGGATATATAAAACTGCACGATCATTGTACTTCAACAATAGACTTTTCTTGAACGCTTCAGAGATGCCTCCAGTTTTCGACCACCTTGTATTCGGTATGTTGACAAATTAATGGCGATAGAAATAAGGCTCCTTTTGAATTTTATTTGAATTTGTCTATTACTACACAGGGTACGGACACTCGGATAGATTAATATTTTTTAGTATCAACTATCAAGTATTGCTCATGGAATGATTAATTTTTATTATGCTGATTCATGATTCTGGCATCACAAGTGGCATGTGACGCATACTACCAGCATTCCTTTGGATTCTGGAAAACAAATTTTAATAAAATTATCCTTGTCTTATGAAAAAGATGATTTAAAATTCTAACTCTAATCCGTAGCTACGACATAAGTTTTACGGCTTTCATTATTTTTGACTGCTTCTGTATACAACTTTATATTAATGCTTTTTCTGTTTTATTTATTAGCATGCTTCAAATCTGTTTCTTAAATCTCACTCAACTGAATATTTTCCTAACAAGGCCATATTATATTGCGTTATATTTACGTCTGTGAGTTTTATATAGGCAGTAAAATAAATTTTTCACACTAGCATGTTTTTTCAAAAGGTCTTAATTTTGGTGAATTTTTAAAAAAAAAAATTGTGAAATTTTGAGAACTGCGTGGATGTCACTTGCAGAAAAAATCTGTATCTAATGTCATACTTACTAACATAATGTTTTGGGTGCATACAAAATGTCAATTTGCTTTGACAATCGTCTGCTAATAAAGGTAGCGTTGATTAAATTGATTATTACTTTTATTTGAATTCTTGAATTTATTAATGACAATTAATAATATAAATTCAAACAGTTTCTGTTTATGTGAATTAGTTGGTGGCAATTTGGAAAGAAAGTTTGTTAATTGTAATTTTTTTAAGGTTTTATATGCAATACGAATATGTTTATTCGCTACGGCATCATAAAACTTTTGATTGGTCATCATTTTCTCTGTAACAGCGTGGTCTGACTTCATGCCCGCTGCTCGCCACTGAGCAACATGACTCTACTTGTACTTTCGTTAAATTTCTTCTGTTTTTACTATTCATCTCTCTAAAGGACAGTCTGCATTTTATTCACAGAATCTCCTCAGTCTTTCAATTACACATCGGATGCATTTGAAGCACTCAGTTTGGCTTCCCACCTCAGCTTCCGGCCCGGAGTTTCCAAGACTTTCTTCCTGTTCCCCTGCATCAAATGTGATATTTTCTCTATGAAGGTAAAACATATGTCAAAATAATTGCTTTTTCATATTCAAATTTTAGTGTGATATTTAGATGTCATATTTTTTGTTACTTCGAATTATGTCTATATTACAACATGTACTAATATATATTAACATTTTGAATTGGAACCCCATTAACCCTTAACTACCTGAAATATATTATTGTTACACAACCACCTGTCATACATCTGTAGGACTAATAATTCTATGAATTAATTTTCACGATAAAGTAATTCACGATGGTAAAGGTTTTGTTTTTAATTAAATTTTGTTAAGGCTGGACATTCACTGCAAATGCATATTTCGGCGTTTTTTTACGAAAATATGGGTTTTTATTATTCATTTATATCAAAATTTATACTCTAAGACTGCAATTTTTTTAGGGCAATAACTTAGATAAAACCTTTGTTATTGTATAAAAGTAATAAACTGAACATTATTTATAATAATTAATAATATATAAGCATTAATCGACAGGCCGCAGCCAAAAAATCGTTTTTAGTGTCCTAGACGGCGTTAATTGGCTAAAAATTATATTGAAGTACGACTTATTGGGATTTTTTAATTAAAGTTAATCTAGATAATTAATGTTAATCGAAATTAATATTTTGAGACTTGTAGGTTTGAAAAATTTATAATTATGGAGAATTTCGAATTAACAGCGTTTTACTGTATCAAACATAATAATTTTGTTGTCTGTCCATCCGTCCATCTGTCTGTCACTCTGTCCCCGTAATTTCGTTCGAATTTACGGCTAAAAAACAAAATTAAACGATCGGAGATGGGTCTTGAACCCTGGGCCACCATACCCGAACCGGCCATTCAACGCATGTTGCTACAGCCGCCTCTCCGTGGAGCGCCAAAAAGATGCTACAAATATATGCTAGGGTATAGAAAAGACGCGAACCAATATTCCGTCATTTTTGACGGGCTGCAGCTAGTTGTATACGAGTGCCTGCGATTTTTGCGATTCTTGCATTTAAGAGGTTACACTACCTTGACATTTTCAAAAAATGTTTTTTTATAGCTTGTAGTTCTAAGAATATTTTGAGTCATCATTAAAAAATTATAGGTGACGCTAAATAACACACAACACCAAAAAACGTCAGCCAAAAAGTTTGTAGAATTTCACAAGATTCTGAAGCACACCTACCTATGTGAAAACCTAAGAACATTAGTTGCTGCCTTTGCTTTTAATAGTGATTTTAAAACATGGTTTTGAAAGGGATTGAACTATATATTCCTATATAATATAATAATAATTAAGAATTCAGAACATTCTAAATTAGTTATCCTCGGTGAATGCATTTTAGGTTTTTTTTTTTTTTTTGGATATGGATTGGCTGCCTTTGCTTTTATACCCTCATATATAGTATGTGGGTTAGTTTATGACCAACAATTAAAACATATAAACCACAAAAATAATATATATAATAGTTTATATATATGTTATAGTGAATCTGTTTTTCTAGTGAGTCCATCATTCACTGGCATTTTAGAGAAATTATATTCAAGGTCATTCTTATCATATTCAAAGAGTTTTTCACCAATAGAAATGAATACAATATTTTAACTTCTACTTACTAGTGAATTTATTGGTTTTCGAACTGTCAAAAATTAAATTTGACAAGTCTGAAATCCGTTTCCGTAAAAATCTATGCTTTTAAACGAACTTTTATTTATCCAAATTGAAACAACCGGGCCTTGAATAACAATTTAATAAGTTATTGATAAGAAGATAGAAAATTGGAAATGCGGAAGAATCTGAATGAATTCAAACGTAAATGATGACTTAGAATCTCTTTGATTTTTTGTATTTTTCGCATCGAATATTTGTTATTTGACGCACTTTTAAAGGTTCGTTTAAAATTAATAATACCATGTGTATGTTTATTTATGTTTCTATATTTGTAAGAAATAAACTTTTGTTGTATTGTTATAAAAAAAAACATATTTAATAAACTTAATTGACAAAATACATATTCATTAATAAAAATTTTCCCTTAACCCCCCAATATTTACATGGTGACATAACCTCGTTTTGTTCCGGCAGTCGTCAGATATCATAAAAAATCCGAGTGCGCGATCTTTCAGCCGACACCTTACTTCGCGATTCGTATTCGTTTTGCGGTGCCGCTGTCCTATTTTAATTTAGGAGTTAAAATAGGACCGCAAAATGAATAAAAATCGCCTAGTGAAGTGCCGCCTTTATACTTTCTACGCTTTAAGAATTACGTGTACAAATTGATAGTTTCACCGATATATTGTCTATGCTTTGAGTAATGCGCGCATTCGTGAACAAAATATATTTTCACGGATAATGTGTAGCGAATCTGAGAATTCGTTGATTTAGATGTTTTCCTGCCCAGACTCTGCCCGACCGGGAAAAGTACATTTCTACTAGTGAAAGTATAGTCTCACTAAAAATGCAAATTCGCTGTAACATATATAATAGTTTATAAATATTTATTCTTATTACTACGTATTCAGTTTTTAGATGTGATCTTTTATTTGATAAAATTTTAACAGTTGGACTATTCGGTGGTGCACCAAGTACTGACCGACTCCTCGGTGACGCTGCATATTGTCATGAATGGTGAATTCACAATGTCTAAGAAGAGAGTAGCCAAAACTCTTTTTGGTATGTTATTTTATTTAAAACCTTTTTTAATATTAATATTTGTTCAGTAGCAGCTTTCTCAAGTAATTTTGGTATCTAAAAATGTGTATTTAATGAAAATGATCAAAATACTAAATTGTTTTCAAAATGCTGATTTATCAATATTTTTTAATGATTTTTTTTTAATAAAAATAATTTAAATAATCAATAAAGTTTTATTTACTAGAGATGTATGTCGCAATGTGAAGGCATTAGCAAATCAATTTTTTTTTTAATATTTAATTTATGTAAATATAGAAGATTAACAAAATAACCTGTCTCTTTCGTTGTGTTTTAACATGTAATTTAAATCTTATCACAGTATTACATGAAAATAATATATTTATATTTGAAAATACATTCTTTCTTTCTATTAAGGTGATTGTCCGGAAAAATTAAACAAATTTCACAATTTTTTCGTTTCTTGCATTTTTATCACATTTTTATATGGAAATATATCATTTTAAATTTTTTTCATCAAGTTACATATATTTTAAATAAGATATCTTGTTAAAATGACACAAACTAAATTATTTAATGAATTAATAAATTACCAAACCTATGATGTTTTAAAAATGAAGAAAATTGCTCCACATTCCATTTATGACACAATGCACAGCACAGCGCCTTGATTAAATAGCTGAAATCTGAAATTTAGAATAAGTTTTTTTTTTGTATTAATTTTAAAACAATAATGTCTATTCTTTTAATTTATTCAAGGAAAAAAGATGTCAATTATGTAAAAGGGTTGAAACAAACACAAAAATAAAATATTTATATAAAACTGTTTTTTAAAACATAAACAAACTGACAGATTTTGAAATAATTTTAATACGATTAAGGTAATAATTTACTTTGTAATATAATAATATTTTGCAGAAATTTGTTGAGTTGTTTCATGATTTTATTTATTGGCCAGGTATCGACAGCACCCTAGCTTACACAGTTAAAGACGCCAGAGAGCTGGTTGGTGATTCAGAACTGAGGCAGCAAGTGAAGCTTCCCAAGGCCCAACTGGGATTCTGCGCATCGCTAGCCATGGAAACCAATGGTACCTTCTCTTGAAATTTTGAAATAAAACCAATTCAAATCAATCAACTTTTGTTTATCCACAACATGTAGCAGGGTTGACATAATTTCAGTTTAGGATTCAATTGGTTCAATGTGATTGTTACTTGCGTGATATGTTTATGGCAGGACCTATTGCAACCAATGTGCAGTGTGGCGAAGCGAATGTTTGATTACACTAATAAGATGGCATCCACAAAATATACACAATGTCTCGTAGTCGTAGATAGTAGCAAAAACATTGGGGAAATCTTTATTCAAATTTGAATAAAAAATATTCTTTACACTTAGGTGAAATGTCAACGTTATGGAAATGAACGACATCAAAATTTGCATTCATTTTTCCGTTATTTCTGACTTATTTTCTATAAAACGTTGGACCATCATTATTACAGTAACTTATGTCAAATAATAAAAATTCATTCCCAAATTCCATTCATTCATAAAACAAATCAAATAAAATGGCAAAAACTTTCAAAATAATTTTTTTTTTTTTCAAATTTTTGCAATATTGAAAAAAAATGCAATATTTGATGTTGCTCATTTCTATAACTGTTGACATTTCATTCAAAATTTAAAGAAAAAAATCACCCAAAATTGAATAAAGACTCCCCCAAAGTTTTTGCTACTAGCTACGAGATATCCTGTTATGAAAATATGAGCTCTACGTAACGTGTTATTATTTAATTGTAACTATATGTTTTTGAAACAAACTGCAGCATACACTAAGCCAATTGAATCCTTAAATGAAAACTAGTCTAGTTTTAATTATTTTCTTAAAATCACCATTACTGTAGTGAGCTTTTGAAGAATTTAGAAGCACAGAAATGTATATTTAATTATTTTATTACAACAACTTCGGCCATGATATTTCAGGTACGATCTTCGCCAGCAGCAAGCTTCGCGTAACAGAAGCGGGCGGGGGCAGAAGAGCGGCCACCGTGCTGGCCACACGCGCGTCGCACACGTCACGGCCCTGCACCCGAGCCAAGTGCGAGTGTCACTCCACTCGACTGCGATGCACTGCATGCCCACGACACCTGCCAAGAAACGTAAGTTGTTCTCTCCATCCGACCCATCTGTAATTCACCGAATGATTGAACAATGAGCCAAAGACCAAAATGAGTAATCAAGCCAATTAAACAATGTCGTTCAGACGAACGGATCCCATTATTTTTGGTAATACAGATTAAATGACACATATCCTCTAACTGAACGGATCTTACTGACGTTTAGTTCCAATACGTTTGATTTGTTTAAAATAATTGCTATGAGCTTGTAAATTTTAAGCCATTTATAAAAAGATCAAACTAAATATAAAATAATCTTAATTAATAAGTCTCTTTTTAATACAAAAAGACGTTCTTACTTGACAAGACTCGGTTCCTAATGAAATTTAAAAAAAAAATGAATGAATGAATTTTTAATATTGAACATAAATTACGAGTATTGTTGCAAGTTTGCAAAGTGACAGTTGTGTTTGTGCTTGCTCTCTTGGATAATTACTTATTTTGGATAAAACAGATATTTATAACCTTTTTTTCCCTTTGTATTTAGTTTATATTTTGTTGTATTGTAGCATATTAACGAATTTCCGTTTCTACATCCTTAATGGAGGACTTAAGACCTCCGGATCCTCTGGATCCCCCTGATCCTCATCCTTCACCATCTACCATGGGAGGAATGTCGCGTTTTCCTTTGGAGGACTCGGATTCCTCGGAGGATTCCTCTTTTTCAGCTTTTAAAAAAAGGAAAATTGAAAAAAGATCTTCAAAAATAAGACCCAAGCCCTCTACCATCGTTGCGTCTCCTCCTATCTCCCCTACGCCTTCAATAATCCCAGCTTTAGAGCCTTCTTCTGCTCCTCAGGGTCCTCTTCCTCATCCTCAACTGTTGTACTCTGATTCAGCAGTATCCCCTTTTCTGGTCTATGTTCAGAGAACAGAACGAGGTACAATCCACCCAATCGATTTTGGTAAACATATTTTGCAACAAAAACAAAAGGCATTCGCCCAGATGGTATTAAGGCAGAAGGTAGATATAAAATCTCTGTTGAATTTGAATCAGGAGCTTTGGCAAACAATTTTGTATCAAGTTTTAGCAACTCACAAAATAATAAATTCAAAGCTTACGTTGCATCCTTTAATGTTACCCGCCTGGGTCTCGTACGTGGCATATCCGTTGATCTTTCAGAGGAAGAAATAATTTCGTATATCTCTACTTCACAAAATATTGGTAAAGTTGTAAAGGCTAGACGCCTAAACTATAAAGATACTTCCTCTGGTACTGTCACATGGAAACCATCACAAACAGTGGTCCTCACTTTTGAAGGCCAAACCCTTCCTTCTCACGTATATCTCTTGTACAATTCTCTGCCGGTAGAACTGTACACTTTCCCAACCATTCAGTGTTATAATTGTCTCCGCTATGGACACTCTAAGGTGACATGTAGATCCTCTCCTCGATGCTTCAAGTGCGGTGAAATCCTCCCGATGTCCCCACCTGCGTGAACTGTTCAGGTAATCATACGGCGACTAGTTTTTCATGTCCAGAATTAACCAGACAAAAAAACATAAAACAATATATGGCCGCCAATAATGCATCATATTTTCAAGCATCCAAAATTTTCTCGATTTCCAAAAAATCATTTGCCAATGTCTCATCTCAACCTCCCGTTACTCAAACTCCCCAGAGTTGCCTCTTTACACCTAATCTTCCTGCTACCTCTTTCCGTAAAACCGTATACCATAATCCTAAATCAAAAGTTCCTAGCTCTCCGGGATATGACAGACAAGGACATAATGATCAACTGTTCTCTTATAGTTCTAACCCATCCAATGTCATTACTTCTAATATTAGCCAACCATCAAAAACTTCTACTCTTCCACCATCTACTCCCCTGTCAAATGCCATTAGCGATGAAAATTCTTCTTTTATTCAGACTTTACTTATGATACTCATTAATTTAATTTCTAATAGCAATTCTTTACCGTCCAACGCTGCTTCTATAATTTCATCTCTTAACTCCCTTCATAATGGCCTCCGATGTTCAAATCCTTCAGTGGAACAGCCGTAGTGCTGTTTGTAATAAACATGAAATAGTTTCTCTACTAAAAACTTACAATATAGATATAGCAGCAATATCAGAGACCTGGTTTAAGCAGAACTATCTGTTTAAGATCCCAGGATTCTCCTGTCTCAGGGATGACCGTCCAGATGGCAAGGGCGGAGTAGCCCTACTTATAAAAAATTCCTTTTCCTTTTCTCAAATCCCTCTTCCGTCCTTTTCCTCATTCCAAATAGTAGATGCTAAAGTCAATGATGTGGGATATGTTTCAGTATACTGCCCCCCCAATGGCACATTCGACATTGATGCTTGGAACTCAGTTATCTCTCTTCTTCCTTCTTCTTTTTTTATTCTTGGAGATCTCAATGCTCACTCTCAGTCATGGGGCAGTGCGTTTTGTGATCGATCTGGAACTAATATTATTTCATTCATTGACGATAATAACCTAATTATCCTCAATGATGGCTCTCCCACTAGGTTCAGTCCCCCGTCTCAACGAGCCAGTGCGGTGGATCTGTCTATCTGTTCCAATTCCTTAGCAGCGTCAACCAGTTGGTCAATACTAGGAGATCCACACTCTAGTGACCATTTCCCTATAATCCTCTCATTTGTCTCAAAATCACCCAAATCTCTTGTAAAAAGAGTTCCTAAATTTAATTTTAAAAAAGCAAATTGGAACCACTTCCGCGAACTCCTTGAATCCTCTACCGCTCCCCTCCCTTTGCATATTACCTCTGAGGAAATTCAATCAACATTTTCTCAATTAATTTCAATTATCCAACATGCAGCAGACAAAAGCATCCCAAAATCAAACCCTAACCCAAAATTCCCCGCCTCTCCCCCCTGGTGGGATGAAGAATGTACCCAGGCCGTAAGAAGGCGTAAAACTGCTATGTCTACCTACAAAAAAGATACGAGTATGGCTAATTACTTAGTTGTCAAAAAAACTCAGGCTCAAACCAAAAAATTTTTAAGAAAGAAAAAAAGAAAGGGTTGGCAACAGTTTTGTTCTTCTATATCCCCCACTACTCCTATTTCTACTGTATGGACAATGATCCGTAAGTATCGCTCATCTTTTATTCCTTCCGTTAAACGGTCTTCCAACAATCTATGGCTAGGAGTATTTGCTGACAATCTGGCACCTCCACATGTGCCTCATATCAGTGAATCTCCATCTTTAACTCATTTTTCAAGTCCCACGTCTTGGTTGGATGCTCCTTTTGCTATTCAAGAATTAATGCTCCTTTTGCTATTCAAGAATTAACCTATCCTCTTCAAAACCTTAAAAATTCCTCGCCCGGGCTGGATAAAATATCCTATATCATGATTCAACATTTTCCCACCTCCACTTTTAATTATTACTTATTTGTCATTA